>CM068320.1:38331646-38391646 GCA_034766995.1 Acanthacorydalis orientalis | reverse complement strand
GAAACAGCTCGATATTTAATTTGTTTTCATTTGACATACACGTGATTTGATTTCCGACCGAAATACTACTGGTACGAACCGATGCGTAGACAGACTTGTCTACTTCCCGAAATACTTATTCACCTCTAACGACTTGCCATTATTACATTTGCCGATATCGATCACGTCTTCTAGTAACTCTACAGAAAATATTCGTCGACTAAGAGTGGACACCGACGAACGGAGCTACCTGTTTTTCGATAAACTTGCAATCGTCACACTATCGCCGAGACGGTGCCTATCTCTGCTCGAAGATTAGACATTTTAAACAAGAGCATTCTGCACAATTCCAAGCGAAACTATTCCGAACGTAGATTTACACGAGACATTATTTTACAACTATTCATAATCTGAGAGAGTTGATTTTTTTCATACCGATTCGATAATTTTCAATTCGGTAACGTGACAGAATAAAAGCAGATACACGTTTTTAAAATACAATTATATGGACACTCTTGTCGATTTCACGTTTCTACTATAAATATAAACTGAATTGTGCAGCCATAAAGATCTCTTTCATGGAATTTATGAACGGAAATACCGTCTTAATGACTTTTAAAGTGTATATATATATATATATACATAATTAAAGGGATGAAAAAGCTTATGTACGTAATGGACAAAAAAAAAACACGGCTCATGTACAAAACTCTTACGAAGAACGTTTATGAACACAAGATAAGAATATAAATAGGACATTTATTTATATTTCATGTATATTAATGGACGTTTCTTTTATGCATTTAAATAAGTTATTACACGTACACTATTCAATTCGAGTTTGTTTCAGAGGCTTGATTTTAAGAACAGTGAAGTAGTTTTTTTTTCGTTCCGCGGACACGGAGTGTTAAACATCACAAACGAACACAATAAAACATTTCAGTATACAAATAAAGTACCGTAACGTATCGGAATTGTTTTCAGTTGAACACAGAGAGCTAGCAGCGATAAATCAGTGCGCATTTCGTATGTAAGCTGATAAGACGCTGACCGTTCGATAAATTCAAAGTAGACGATACTTCACGAATGACTTTATATAATAAAATATCCACGATATTAACATCTGTGAGATTCGGTATGGTTGTGCGGAGACCTCGGATATTATATTAGGCGTACGAATTAATTCGGTGCAAATTTTTTTTATATATAAAACGAACGTCAATGGAATGCATTTCAGTCGTCAAAATAGGCTTGGATTATTGAATGTCGAATTCGAACACCTGCCCCAAAAGCTGAAAGAATCATTCCCGCGGTTTCGGCACTGTTCTTTTCGAGCGGAATGCGAAACGTGTGCAATACCTAATATACTGCCAGGACGCCTCCATCGTTCTGTGAAGTTATGCCTACTGCTTGGGCAAAGACGTACACTGTTTTTAAATGTTAAGATTGGCACTTCAAAACCGAAAAACGACGAGGGAACATTTTAATTTAGAACACAGTTACGACCGATTCAATTTAAAAGCACCGAATTAATTTTCACGCCCAACACTTCAACATTTTAATTTCTGTATACTTATTTACGGTTCTGCGATATGATTAAAAAGAAGACATTTTGCTCTGCCTATCCAAAGAAACAGCATTTACAATCAACAGTTCACCGATTACAGACATCAATTAACACCACTCTAGCACCGAATGAATCGAAATAACCACTGCACAATAGTAGAATTACAGTGTTTTTGGTCTACGATTATGATTGAAAGCCGTGTATTCCAAAAAATATGTTATGCTTTTTTGCAGCGGATTCAAATAATTCCGTTCCGTATACAGTTTGGGCACATATATTACTTTGGTAAATCTTTGCAAGTACGAACAGTCTTAAATATACTGAGGCGATGTTAAATGTGTTAATGAGTAAAGGACGAAATCGGGAAACCTGTGATTCTCTCCCTCATCATAAATTAGTCGATGTCAATAAATCTCAAAAGATGAATGAAAAACATAAATCGAATGTTAAGAAGTATGTCTGACGTATAAAATATCAGTCAACAAAATATGTATATGTATTTATACACGTGTGTGTGTGTGTGCGTGCATGTCGACGGATACGTACGATATACTCGATGCCAGTGTAAATCGACTCGAAACGACACAAACAATTGACCGCACCGTATTTTATTGTCGGCGCGACCCGGCCCGACGACGACGGCCCGTTTATACAGCTCGCAGGCCGCCGCCGTCACGGGCGGCACGGGCGGGCGGGACGGGCACGGGGGGTCTCCGGAAAAAAACATGCTGATGCGAAAACTCTTTTGTTATGCTTGCAGGTTCGGCAGTTGCCATGATTGGCGCCAACCTTCGTTTCGGCAGCAGCGCGGTGGGCAACGGCACGATACTGTCGGGCGGACGGGTGTTCCAGTGTCATCCCGGAGGCACGCGCGAGGCGGCCCTAGTGCTGACGCTCGGCGGACTCGGCATGGCGGCAAATCTTGTACTCATGGCCGTTATTCTCGCCAAACGACACCTGCGCAGGTACTTTCATTTCGACAGTGTTCGAGACGGGCGCGTCAACGAGACGCGCCCGCCCACGCGAGCGGACCGTTACGTTCGAGACGACTACTGTCCGCTCGAGGCTCCTTTACATTTACATGTAAATGCATGTGTACGCGTGTGTACATATATATATATATATATATATATATATATATATATATATACATACATGCATTTAAAACACCTCCGTAAGCAAAGCTCTCTTAAACGTCTGTTCGGATTTAATTTTTTTAGAAATCTACCCTCATCGCCTGTAGGTAAGTTATGAAACGTACGAGACACAGACATAATCAAAGAAAAATTCCAATTTACAAGCCTGATCATTCGGTTATCGTCGAGCGTGCGATTCGATCGTCTTTCATGTTTAAATTATATTTGCACGAGCTGTATAAGAATTCACTATCGCATAACCGTCCAACATATGTAAAAATTGTAATTATCTCAGCATATTATCAAACGCGATTTAATGTAGGAACCAAATCCTTTTTTTTCTATTTCGGCCTAGTTGTCGTTTAAGATGTGAAAAAAAGTAACCGACCGAGTCTACTCCGACATTACAAGCGAATATCAGCATAAACTCGCGTGTCGATGTCGAGTCGAAAACAAGAAAACTATTTTCGTCTAAACGACAACGGAGTGTAACGAGAAAACGAACTGAACATTTTTACAGTGAACGACGGTTCAGTGAAAACAGGACGAAAATAAACTGATTAGACGGACGTTTAAAACGATTATTTACTCGTAATCGCGACGTCGAAAATAAATATGCCATTTTGAGATTTCTCTTTTCGGAGAGAGAACTCCATAAAATATCCATTCTTCCGATAATGAGACAACGACTACAACAACCGCGCACCCTGATTATTTCATAGGCGCGGCGAGCGCTGGCCGGCCGGCCGTGCATACTTCGAGGAGCCGAGCGTTTAAAACAACTAGCATTCAACTAACTTAATTAGAACGTTTCTATCGAGTTGTATTTAAATCTTTCGATCGTTTCGTCTGATTTTCATCTGAATAATTTCAGACTGTTCCCGAGTGCAAAACTTGTTACTCGTTCGACGACATCGTGTTCTGCTGAACAACCATTCTGAAATCGTGTTTCAGATACGTTGAATAACTACTGACCGATCTGATTTTCTCAGTTACGAGATCGTCTACTATAATCTCGTGAACGGTAAATGTTTGCACTAGGATTAGTAAACACAGAGCCGATACTATTTATGCTGATTCAAATGAAATACATTTGAAAGTATCGACGAAATGAAATGACCGTAATGAATAGTGACTATTTCCTTTTAAATTTATTGTCAGTGAATACATTTACAAGATGAAAAAAATTCTAAAACCTCTCGTCTGCACTGGACACGCGTACACGTTAATAAATTCCCTACGAGTGAGAAAAAAACCATCTAGACTGTAACACAGTTGCTACGAGAAGTCATACACGATTCGCTCTTCTTAAATCAATCGTACGAAACGGGAAAATCCATCGAATAAGTTTTGCTAACTCGTATAACACGGTAACATTGAAAAGCTACTGTTCTCATTTCACCGCAAACTATAAAGATCTCCTCGTATCTAAACGGTTTGAAAATAAATGTACGGTTATCGAAATCCTAATTTAACCGTCGGACATCTTTCATCAGAAGCACGTCCGCATTTCGTGTAAATACGAAGAGTTCGCCGTTGAGAATGTTTTATAGTTTTAAAAATTTATTCACGAGTCACTGTTGGAATATGCGAACGTCAGTTTTGAGCTTATGCGCATATATACATATACATATATATATATATATATGTATGTATACAAACAGTTGTACAAACATGTACGAAGAGTAGTAAAAAGAAACAGTTAAACAGAATCGTAAATCGTACTCGTGTAATCTCTTAAGACGGAATAAGTTTTAAAAAGGAGACCGCAAGTCAAACATAACGACAGGAGAGAGAACGGACTGCACGAACGACGGCGAGGAGCGAAATATTTAAAAATATATAAAACGACGACACAAGCGTCGTCTCGGTATTAAATTTCTAAAGACAATCTGTTAAAAGCACGACGAGAAATTACAATCCAAACAATCTGATGGGAACACACGCACACGCACGCACACAACGAGCACCGCAGCAGGTACCACGCCCCTTTCGCTCGCTCGCTCGCATTCCGTGGACGATGACACCGAGAGAGCGTTACGAAAACAACGCCCGGAGTGGAAAAAGCTCTAGAACTCCGGCTCGTCCGCCGAACGGATCGGTGCAGTGGCGGCGGCGGGACGACGGCAGTGCGCGGCGAGGCAGTGTCAGGTTCTTTTTTTTTCCCCTCTATGAGACCGATCCGACGGAGGAACGGAGCGCAGTCAATAGAACGGTAAAAGTCGGTTTATGTCTGACAGACGGCGGGCGCACGTCGGTGCGTGTGCGCGCGTGAGACGGGAGGGCGGACGGTAAATTTGACGGGCACACAATCACCGACCGATCCGTAAGAATCACGGCTCGAAGAACGTTTCCAGGACGTAATCTGGGATAACTGGAATCTGCGTGAAATTGACGCACAAATAGACCACTAAGAGATAATAAAATACCACCTGCGAGGCAGCTGACGGGTGTGATTTTTTTCGGTGCGTTTCTATGATATTCACAGTACGGCGAAGAACGAGAGCGCATGATGCAAATAAAGCTTACCCCGATATCGGAGAGAAATCTGATGTTTTCTTACCTGAAACAGAAAACGGACAATTGTCATAAACCGAACAGCAGATACACAGAGAGAGAGACGCACATCGACTTCCATTCCACACTCACGCAACACACAATTACTGCACAGACCACACTTTCTTGTAACATATTCGAACTGTTTAGCGCGTTCATTAAATATTTATTTACTAAGACTTAGCGAAAATATCAAATTAACAATGACGATTACAAATCGGATTTCAACAAGAACAAGCACTACTGCAAATGTAACAATAAATAGCGATAATTTGAAACTAAACCGATTCGTACCGTCGTCCTTTATCGTATGTAAGTTTTTTTTTAATCGACGAAAAGTCAAATACACGAAAAACATTTCTCATTTCGCACATCGTCTATTGAAAAATATCTACAGGAAAAACATATACAGGAAGATTTATTCATTTTCTAAACAGAAATCATCGCAGAACTTTAAAATTAAATTGATTAGTGTTGCAGTCGCAACGTTCAAGATTTACTGAAACCAGAACGCGCACACGACAAATCGACCAGAAGCGTTTTTTAATATGCATCCATATATATATATATATATATATATATATATATATATATATATATATATATATATATATATATATATATATATATATATATATATATATACACACCCATTTATCTTTATTAAATAATAAATCTTATATTTTTTTCTCTTCCCTTGTTTGACGACAAGTTAAATTGGATTCAACTCGGGTTGAATAAGAACTCGATTTGTTATTATGCCATAAATATTAATTTCTTACATCGACTGAATAAATTATCCATCCTTCTTACGGCCGAATCCTTTACTTGCACGAAATACAGAAATGTCTCAAGTACGGTACAACACGAAGTATATAAGGATATATATATATATATATGTGTGTGTGTGTGTGTGTGTACGTAGTGTATAATCCAATTTCATTCTACTTTCCACGAACACAGATGACGTGGCTCTTTACCGCATGGAATCTGTTCGAAAGTTGCTCGTGTCATATCTTTTCGTTAACATTTCAAAAGACAATTTAATTGCGAACATCTGCGTTCGTATACATACATATCATAAACACATACAAATGAAACGCAAACATATATTACACGTACATATTCGTGTATATATTCATATACAGCTGTACAATACTGAATGTTATTTTATTCCCGGATCTAGTTTTCATCTGATATATATATATATATATATATATATATATATATATATATATATATATATATAAATATATATATATAAATATATATATATATATATATATATATATATATATATATATATATATATATATATATGTATAGATATGTATGAAAAGACACTAGACACCATCGCAACGTCGTTAGCGACGTCTTCAGTGAAAAATCAAAGCAGAGAACGCACTCGTGTTAAATTTCCAAGTAATATCTATGAAAATGTAATCACGTCAGTAAAGTTACATGAAAAACGAAGAAAAATCAAAACTGAAGAAGGTGCAACAGAGGGAGATACAATTTGTCGAAAATCGTTCACAGCAGTTTTAGAAGAAGTGTTCAAATAGCCGCGCTAGAAAAACGAACGATTCGAAACGAAGTCGCATGGCTGTCACTTCCGCTTTACCGACGATACAATTGTTTTCGCAAATACTCCCGAAGAACTAGAGGATAGAATCGGACATTTTAGACGACGACGCCAGTCGAAAAACCAGCCAGTTGAAATAAGAGCAACAGAAATCGAAGAAATCGCCAGATTTGTTTATTTGAGCTGACATTCGTCGGAAAAGTTAATAGAAGAATAAAAATTGACTGGAATTCGTTTAGACGAGACGCTTCGATATTTACACAGAACATCCCATTCTGTTCGAAGAGAAAGGTATTTTCACCGGTGTGTATTCTACTTGTGCTGAAGCGAAACGCGGGTTCTCAATGTCAAAACAACGCGAGACAACACGGAGAAGTACAGAAAGACGTCTGCTGGAAATAGCGAGAGAGGATAATAAAAGAATAGGATAGACGATGAAATCAAATTAAAATCGCACACAAATCAGAAGAGTGAAGCGTTCGAAATGGAAATCGGCGGGACGAATCGCAAGAAGAGACGACAAGTGGATAGACAAGAGACATTTTTGAGGCAAGAATATAAGGACGTACAAAAAATTACTGAAATTTTATGGAGATGAGAGAGGCATTGAATCGTTCAAACTGGATGGTTTTGGAAGAGACTTTCATCTGGCGGTCGACTGACAGTGGGGCTGACCGCGACGATGATTACTCTATTACATGCATAAACTGACACGATTATACCGTTTATTAAAAATTGCAGTGACAAATTCTCAAATTACACAGATTCAATTCTGTGCGTATCTTTGTCCCAGACAAATTATAATTTTCGTAGTGGAAGAAAATTGTATGGACAACGATCAAAGCTGATATTAGCACAGTTTGTACCGAAATTGAATCTAGTGTCTAATCTATCAAATTAGTGACCGTGTAAGAGTATTTCTCTTGTAAACGCTTAACTTACAAGTCCGTTCTGTGACAATTTTTCGCGTTAGTAAAATGTTTGTTAGAACATTAGTACCATATTTCTGTCAACTATAAATGTCGACACTGTATCGAAAGATCGGTTTAAAAAGAACTAACCTGTATCTATCCACGCACTGTGGAGAAATCGGATGAATTCGCTGTTGAAAAACTACACGTTTCGGTATAAAATAGTGAAATACTAACAGAATACAATCGAGAGATGAAACTGTACAGCGTTGCGTGCGCGAACGGACACAACGCTACTGACGAAATACGTCACAGCAGCACTTCGTATCGAACGATCATAGAAATTATGTAATCTGGTCGCACATCTGTCCCATCGCATCTCGTCGTATGAAAGTGTGCGACTGATCGACCACACAGGTCTATAAGACCGAAAATATCGAACGTTTTAACGTAATGGATATAAATTTAAACGTTGCGTTCACAAAGGAGAGTAGTGAGTCGTTCCTAATGTAAAAATAAGCAGGATTTTAATCCGTTTTATAAATTCATTGACACACAAATTAAATTCCGTCACAGCGAACCACGGAACGGCAAACAAACATCGTCCTCTTTTCGACACCGACCTCTCCCCTATTATAACTACAAATTTTAATTTCCTATTCTGTATTTCATAATCTTTCATTTCTGAAATGAAATTCATGGCCTTCGTTTCTAACGTTTGAATATTTTAGTGGCGTAGATGCTAATACACACACCCATATATATATATATATATATATATATATATATATATATATATGGGTGTGCGCGTGTACAGTCAGATTACATAAAAACATTATGAATAATATTTGACTTTTCACTGAAAATAGAAACGAAAATACACTTTTTTATTTTCACATACAGACATAACAATCAAAAAAGAACTCAAACATATATATTAAAATCAGTGGACTGTTCTGCATATATATTTTACATATGAATAGCCGCTTACTAGACCGTTCCTTTAGAGCTTTATATATGTATGTATATATATATATATACACATACATATATGCATGTCTGTCAGCTCTGCCACAGAACTGTGACATACTTTTAAATGGTTATTTTCGGGATTCTTAGACGTGGGTGTTATTGTTTGTGTATACACATGTATATAGCGGATATGTATATTTCTCATTCTTTACTTCGAGAGGAACGAAAGCAATTCCTGAGGATAAGAATATGATTTCTTTCCTACTATCACGTGTACGAATCGATTCGGTGCCTTTTTTTAATAGAAAATCAACGTCTGTTTACAGAAGCACGGACCACTTTTCAGTCCTCAAAATATATCACCCATGGTTTTGTACAGCTCTGGCCCGACTGACGAATCGCTTGCCGAAAAAAAAGATGGCGGCCTCGAGTCGATGAAGTCATCGATGCATTTTCAGAATGTTTTAGCATTTTTCGCATGTGTTTGCGTCACGTCATCCCCCCACCCCCAAGCTGAACAAATCGTTCTCGCGGCTTCGGAATGCGAAAGGCATTCAATGTCCCAATGTCCTGCTTTTAGGACGTCGTCGTTTTGTGAAGTTATGCCAACTGTTCGGCCGTGATACGTATTGTCTTTAAATGTCGAGGCCGAACACCTCCAAATTTTTACAAAGACGTGAAAATATTTTAATCTAAAACAGGGTCACGACTGATTCGATTTGAAAGCACGGAACTAATTTCGACACCTGATAAAAAGACGATTCGAGTATACTCTTAGAATTGAATGTTTCACACAAACACACATAAAAACACAAAAACTAGTATCAGTCAGGGAAGGAACTCTCGATTTTAAACGTTTTGTTATTTTCGTATAGCATTTTTTTTTAAAAGAAAACCTCACTTGTAGTGTTACACTTTTAGACATACAAGACACTTTACTGTACGTTAAAATTCCAATAGGCGAAGTCGCATTCACGTTCATCAATCCATCGGCTCCGCAGTCACGTGTCGAAATCCACATAACAAACAATCAAACCGTCTCCCACTAGACACACACACACACAGATTCCAGAATAGCAGAGAGACAGAATCTGATTTCGGTGCATATTACAGTGCGCGTGCTGTCATGTTCCACGTACCGTCGTCGCGGAATCGAACCTCGGCACGTGACTAAGACAGACCCGCGCGTGCATACGTAATAACGATAATAAAAAAATCCAGGCGGGACGTTTCGAAGGATGACGAACGGCGCTACGAACACACTTTCGACGTCCGCGTTTTTTCATTCCGGTCGCCGAGAAGGAACGAAAAGACGACACCCTTACACACACACACACACACACACATCCAGCGAATTGAATTATTGATGAGGTATATTTTATCTCGTCGCATTCCACGGCTCGCGCCGGATGGATTGTTTACGTGTTTGACGGCGGCGCGCCACGTCGAGCTCTACGCCGCTCGCGCTTGTCGCGATTCGAAACGTCTCGTTGTCGTCGCCCCGGTCAGACGGGGATTTCGCCTTCTGTTAACACGAGCGCCTCGGCTTTACTGTCGACGGACGATTTAACACGTACAGACGTTTCCGTTTAACACCGATTAGATTCGTTCGCGATAAAGCGCGGCCGAGAGAAAAAGCACAGAGGACCTGGATGAACGACGACGAACGGTGCGTCGTACCCGTGTTCGGATATCGGGCCGCGCTTGATTTCATTGAACGATTCTACACGCGAGACCTCCTCGTGAGAGAAGAGCGTCTGAAACGATCAAAGAAATATTTTATCTGCCGATTCGAAGAAACGAAGAAATATCTCTGATCAATGTTCGCGCTGAGATTCAAGAAGCGACTCTCATGACAAGATTACAATCGCGAACTTGAATGTTCTAAACATGTTTTCATGGTTTAGATGATGATGATGATTTACATTATTGTGATTATAATGTGTTGTCTAAAGAAGCGTCTGTTTTATTAACGAATAGAATTAAAAGTTCCCAATTCCCCAACAGCATACGAAATCACGCGGACTTGTTTTTTTTTTCAATCGAAATTTCGGTAAAAATCTAGAAAACAGTTTTTTTTTCGTGTCGAACGAACGGAATAAAAGAACGCATGTTTGTTGTTTTATTTAACGGCATATGACAAAAATACGTTATACACACACACGCACACGAAACGCTCACGACAAAGCCGGGGCGTAAGGCACGGGAGTGGAAGAAAACGTTAAAAAAAATCGCAGAAAACATTTACGAAGGGAATCTGACACCTGCCATGCAGTGTGTGTGCAATACAGCTGTCATTATAAATAAGCGAAACGTGGCTCCATCTTAGACACGGGGCCTAAATGGGATCTGCGCGCGGCGAAACGAAAACGAGCCGAGGACGGAGGGGCCTCTCTCGTTACGTTCCGGTCTGCGCCGTTGCGCGGATCGCCGCTCTTTAAATGCCTCGACGGAAATAAAGAAAACGATGTGTAACCGCAACGGAGAACTTTTTCATTAGCCGCAAACTTCCCGCGCGACCTGTCTGTCTGTGTGTGTGTGTGCGCGTTCTTTTCTTCTCTCGCTCGCCATCTTAGCCAGAGATACGCGGACGGCGGGCGGGGGCGACGGCGGCGGCGGGCGGGCGGCAGACAGAAAAAAAATATTTCTCATTGACTGTACATACCGCGGCGCTCGTAAAATACCCGTAGGTATAAAAAATGAAAGAACATGTCTCATTTTTTATGTAAGCATTAATTCTTCAAAATTTATTTTTAAGACCGGTTTTACTGCCTCCAGAACGGTACAGAGTCATACAAAGCCGGGAATTTCAGACGCGCGCGCGCGCACACACACGATCCCGGCATGTCCCGTTTTATGTCGCACTTAAAGTGCGCGACGCGTTTTATTTTAGACACTTTATGCGAGAATTTTACCCGTCTTGTGTGTGTGTGTGTGTGTGTTGTTTAGATTAAATTTCTGAACAATGCGCAATCGTAAATCAGACCCGATACAAGTTCTCTCGATACGCGCAAGGAGAGAAATCGAGGGACAGCGGTACACGATTTCGAGCGATATTCGATCAATCGTCTCACTGATCGCGACCGGATGTCGTTCCTGACCGTCGCTACAATTAAAAGAACTGAACCCTAAACGTCAGAAAAGTAACGACGTCACGTTCGAGAGAGAAAAAAAACGTGCGTTTTTTTTTAAAAATTCTCGACTGGAGGACCGAACTGAAACCGTCCGGAAACAAACCGTACGACGAGTGCGCGACGTCTGTTTATTCACGGACAATAAGTTCAGTGATTCGTTCTCGACGTTCGTTTTATGAAAACGTAGTAGACAGGAATTGAAATCGTTCACAAAACATAACGACACGTTAATCATAAGCTACGAAATATAATTACTCCGTGAGTAAGACGTGTTAATCATTTTAAGGAGAGGAGACTGCGACGAAGGTATTTGACAACGAAGTGATTGATGGAAAATTAATTAATCAAATTGCCTGAACTGTTCTCCCCCTCGAGTAGATGAAAAACAGTTCGCTTACACAAATCGTTCGATAATTATCATTGATGTTTCACTGTTTCGTCGTTGTTTTTTTCCCTCGGTGTTCTTTATATTGAATAGTTTTGCTCAATCTGAAAAGATGATGATATATAAAAAAAACACGAACGTTCATTTACGGAAAAATCGAATACAGTTCAGTCTTCGAGATTGCCACCGATTGTTCTGAATGACTCCACTCGGCCTGTCGGATAATTGACGACCGCCTCGTCGGAGAAAAAATGACGGAATCGAGTCGATAGAGCCGTCAGTGCATTCTCGAACCTCTCCCACCGTTTTAGTATTCTTTGCACGTTTTATGCATTTGCAACACCTTCCCCGGACGCCGAACAAATCATTCTCGCGGCCTCGTCGGCGTTTTTTCTTCCTTTTTTTGAACCGGAATACGAAAATCGATGCGACACGCGACACGCTGCTTTTCGGACGCCATATTTTTGCGAGGCTATGCAAGCCGATTCGGTCTAGATGTACGGCGTTTTCGAATGCCTTCGGTCGGCACTAGAAGGTCTCGAAACGACAAGAAGATATTTCGATTCGAATCAGAGTCACGATCGATTCGATTCAATCGCACCGAATCAACGTTTACATCTAGTAGGTCAGAGAGGCCTTCTCGGAGAACACGGGACGGCCATGCAGAGGAACGCGTCCGCCTCGGAAGTATTTTCACCGTTACGATCCGATCGTCGGCAGCACGCTAACGTTTTCGCGCGACAATCGACAGTGTCGTTTCGGGCGCCGCCCGACATAAATGAATTGAACACACACGGCCGAAGATAGACTCGGTTTGTTATGGCGACGCGACACGTGCGATACGATTTTATCCGCAGACGGAAGAACGGAATCTCGCGTCGGGCCGGCGTTGCGGTCGCGGTCGCGGCGCCGGACGAGCGTCGCCCCAGGAACTCCGGACGGCCGCAAAGACGCCCCGGCTCCCGTTCGCCGTTTTACGCGCGCGCACTTCTGCAATATTTAAACGTGCCGGACGACTGCGCCAGTGTTTAATTTAAATCTCGAGTGCGGACCGAAACGGAACGCACAATGAACGACGGTCACCCCCCGAGCGAAATGTAACGGAACGGGACGGAGCTTACGCGCGTTCATACCGCTCCATTGTACTTGCTTTCGTCGTTGTTTACGGACGAATCAAACGAGCCGGAAAACAAACACGGCGCACAGTACGCGGGCACAAAGCGCGCGGGGCCGAAAACGGTCTTATGCGGAGAATTAATTATCGCCGTTTTAAATTTTAATTGTGTTTGATTTCGCGCACACGCACACGCACGCTTAATTAAACGAATCCCGTGTACGACACACGGCCGCTTATAGTCCGACGGACGTAACGGCGCGCCGATTTTCCCATCCTTGCGCGGTATACGGATGAAGACCGACCGAGGAGAACCACGCCGTTTTCGAAACGAATCGCGCAAAAAAAAAACTAAACGCGCACGTTCGCACGATCAACACTTTCATTCCATTCGGTATGGATATTGTGAACTCTCTTTCCAAAATAAAAAAATGAAACGCTCGTCGTCCGTTTCGAGTGCGTTCTGACGACAGTGCCATCATCTTCACAGCATCGAAACGTGTCAAAGTTCCAAAACTATTTTCTTTTTTTTTTAAAAAAAATCAAAGACTTCGAATAAAACACTTACTCTCCACCTCAAACCACCGTTCACATTTATTCTCTCTCGGTCCGAAACAGAACGACGCACTGCGTTCAGTGAATGATCCAAAAATCAAATTTCGACGCTCGATTTGTTCCCAGATCGAGTGTCGTCTGTTTTAGCACGTCAACACACTCCACTTTAACCGAGAGCTCCCATCCCTCCGGTCGACAATACGAGTGCGCACAACGATGTCTATTATCTACATATAAGAACGAAACACCTTCGCGAACAAGTACACAAAGACCCACCCTCCCGAAAATAACATTACAGATAAAGAGATACCACTGTCGTGCGTTTTCTCACCGTCCTCTTATATTTTATTGCTAGGATGTCTTCCTCTCCACACTCGGCGATGACTACATATACACGGTGTTACTGTAAAATGTATTTCGATAAATACGATGCACGGTATTGTATTAGAAAAATCGAACGATTGAAAATATATTATGAATATTTATAACTGACGGCGTTCACTCGTCAAACGAATATCTGAAATGAATGGATCAATAATTGCAACACTTGAAGAAGTATGCTGAATAATTACGATTTAAATATGCATGTGTATATATATATGTATGTATATATATATATATATATATATATATATATGTTTATATATATATATATATATATATATATATATATATATGTATATATATATATATATATATATATGTTTATATATATATATATATATATATATATATATATATATGTATATATATATATATATATATGTATATATATATATATATACACATACATACACATGCCCGAGATGTTCGTTCTTCGTTTCATTGTTAAAAGCGAAAGTTAATTTCCGATTATTACCGATCTATCACAGATATGTCTTTATTATTAATTGTGCTGATAAACGAAACGCACAGAAACAGAAGCGAGTAAATATTTTAGTAAATAGAAAAGCCGTCCTACATCCAAACGGAACGATCGCTTTTGTATACCATATAAATATACTACTATGCCGATTCGAATAATTATTTTCGCCTGTAGATTTTATTCCTCTACTATTCTACTTGAAAGAAACAGCGCACGAGAGGAACAACAGAAACGTACAGAATAATACATGCAAAGACGAAACAACTGACGATACGGACAGACTTTTCTACGAATGTAATTCGACTTTAATTCAAGGCTCATCGTACAAACATTGTCTACGATACAGACTGTTTACAATGACAGTCTATTTAGTTCCATTCGTTTAAAAAAGAGATTTAAATTTTAATTCGCCAGCGATTAAACGTAACGATCTCCTGCCAGAGAGAGAGTTAATTATACTTAGAACCAAATATATACATATATATATATATACATACATACATACACACACATATGTAAATTCAATATGTAGTACCTACATCAAAAGACCCTAAAAACACGCTAGATAACTATTAAATATTTACGAGCCCACTAAAAGGCTGCGCATGTATGACGCATAGTAATTAACTACAAATCTTCACCCGGACCCATGTCATCTTTTTACTTATATATCTTAACATCATACAGGTACCTTTATTTATTCATGGAGGACGAAATGCGAGATGCAAGTGGAAATATCGCTCGTCTCGCGTCGACTTTGTCGTACATACGCGCTTCCGTGTGTATTGTGTGTATACATGTATACACACACACACACACGATACAGACATGTTTGCAAATGGGGCGGAACAATAGCGAGCGTTTGTTGCGAACGCTAACGTAAAACATCCCTAAAGTATTACGTTTTCATTATATGCTGTATGTATTTTTTTCAAGTGGCCCTGACAGTCGTCTCTGGCACTTATGAATGTAAAAGTCGGACAGACATGTCAAGAGAATTATGGAGAACGGTGCTTGTTCTCTGCAAAGCGTCTCGTATATTGAAGCGATCACGGTCATTTACCTTAATGGTTACATATATATATATATATATATATATATATATATATATATATATATATATATATATATATATATAAATGTACATGTGTGTGTGCGGTAATTATAAAAAAAAAACGGTTTCAATATACAAGTCTGACTACAAGTTCCGGACGCGACTCCGAGCGCTGACCTTTCATATTTAAGGATTGAAAGACCGGAATCGTCAAGACGGCGTGTACTTTTAATTTCATTTGTGGACAATGCCCGTTTCGTCAAACGTCAAACCACTACCGATCGACGACCACGCGACCTTTCTTCGCGATAAATTTCTATTCGGTACGGAAGAGTCTTCGTTCCTAGAAGAAAAAGCGGACCGAATGAGCGGGCCGACGGTGTAAGAAAATGATTTTCAAAACTAGTCAATCTCTCGAGAGTCGAATCCGTCGATTCCTGTACACTCTTCTTTTGTGCAGAGGTTTCCGCCCCCCCCGCAGACGGTCCGATGTCTTTCCAAATCTATTTATATTAAGAAAAGAAGAAAACGTTCCATTTCGATTCGTCTCTACCTCTTATATTCTCTCCGCGCGCTATCTCTGCCGTCGATGTATTTCGAGTATTTGTTTTACTTTCGTCCCCCGACCCGAGAGATGCAATCACACGTTCGACTGGTTTCTCCGTCGATTGATTTTACGGTCTGAGGTGTGTCCGCATCGGCAGGCACCGGCGCGGGCGGACGACCGAACGGACGCGTTTTTCGTTCCGTTCGTTCGAAACGTTTCATTATTATCTATTCCTCTTTCATCGCCGCGGCCGCGCCCTTTTTAATAAATCCGTTCGGCGATGATATATTTCCCGTCCGCGGCACGCCGCCGTCTCGCGCGGATTCCGCTCGGACGGCGTTCCGGTGCATTCGCTCAACGTCACGTTTCGGCGATCCAATAATACGAATCCCGCATACTCGCGTAGTATTCTAATGAACGCCTTATATTAATGTCTCGCGAGCGCGGTGCGGAATTCGACGTTTAACCGACGGTGTAATAATACTTGCGAGTTTGCGGCTCCTAATTAATGATCGTCTCCGCGACGGCGGGGACTTTGTTCGGATCGCACCCGCTCTAACGATATTAAAACGATTGTGCGGTCGACATCCGTTCGCGTTTTTGTGCCGAGCGCGATTCGAATCACTATCGTATGATCTGAATGCAGTTTATTATCGATTCGTAAAACGGACAGCAATTATCAGGATTTTAATGATGTCGTTGATTCTGGCACTGTTAATCCATATTCGACACTTGCGTCTCGATCGAAATCAGATGAGACATACTGTTGGATAAAATTCGAGTACCGATACATGTTTACTTCGAACGCCCGGAGTGAATCGTGAACGTACTCAATGTTATCGGAGTCTCGGTCGGGATCAGTGTCGTCCGTTATCGTTTCTTTTTAACACACTTCAACAGTACTCCGTTCGCGTTCGAACACATACTAGACCGTGTTTCTTTTTCATATTGTTCATATTTTGATATTGTTTTTTTTTTTTTTTTTGAAAAATTTATTCTCCTTTTATCGCTACAGCCGCGCCCGTCGTTTTTTAATAAATCCGTTCGGTCTACTTCTACTCCCACCGACGTCTCGAAACAAAACAAGCCCGAAGAAGGTCTGTGCCGTGTAAAATTTTTCAAAGAAAAGAACAGTATCGAAACACCGAACGAAAAAGAAACACGTCCCAGTACGTGTTCGAACGCGAACGGAGTACTGTTGAAGTGTGTTAAAAAGAAACGATAACCGACGACACTGATCCCGACCGAGACTCCGATAACATTGAGCACGTTCGCGATTCACTCAGAGCGTTCGTTCGTTTTTTTTTCCGTTTCGTCGAAAAACTGAAATGATTTTTTTGTACTCGGTCGCTCGATCGTCTGCGGTCGAAGGGCCGCGTCGACGTTTACGATCATTAGCGTCCGAACAACGACACGGAACCAAAAAGAAAAAAAAACATCATGTTCGTGGAATCGCCGTTTAATTCGAACTGAAAATGTCCGAACGCCGAACTCGACGATCGCGTCTTTCGAAATATCGCTTCGCTCGAATAGGCTCGTGAAAAGAGCTGAACTAATCTTGATTGGACGATACTTATAAACAGAATAGAAAGAGATGGAACACTTCAAGACAATAATAATATATTTAAAGGGCTACATAATAGTAATCGTATGGAGAATCGAAGAGGCTTTCATGGCGAGATATACATACACACACACACATATATATATATATATATATATATATATATATATATATATATTACAAGAAAACTACGGTCTCTACGCCCGTGTTACGATTCGAAACAGTCACGTTCTTCGACTATGAAAATCGCGAGCGTTGTGGTCTACAACAACTACGTTCCGATCGTACGAAAACCGAACCCGTACGAGATTTCTCTCTTCCCGTCGTCGCGCACATCCGCAACATGATCGTCGGCCGAACAGCGCGCGCTAGATCCCTCGCGTAGCACTTCTCCGCCGGCGACGAATCGAAGTCGCATTTGTCATCAAGTTCTCTAACGCGCGCGACACGAGACGAGTTTCGCGTTCCGCGCCACGGCAGACAATGCCGCGCCTAATTTATATATTTTGACGTGCATTCTCGGCGCTCGTAGCCCGATTGTGTTGTTTTACGCCGTCACATTGTTATCCGCAACACTGCCGAAACAAAAACAACGTATCCGGCTTTGTGCCAACTACCACTGCGTTTCGACAATTCAACTTGAATTTGTGCACGCATAGAGGTCGCCGCTGCTCGTAAAAGAACGTCCGCCGCGCGCCGAAATGGAAACCGCACGGACTCTCGACATCGTTCGACTTGTTCGCGTTCTCGAATTACTTTCGTTTCGTATCGCACGTGCCGTCTCTGCGAAGACGAAAAAAAACCCACGACACGTTTCTCGACATCACCAGATTGTCAGTTCAGTCCGACTGAATCGGATCGTTCGCTTAATATTTCTTTTTTTTACCGAATTGAACTGTCTAAAAGCGATACCATTTTCAAAATAATCACATTCGATTCAATTAATACTTGTTTAATGACGAAAACAAGAAAATCTTGCGTGCGAGTACGCCGAAACACGGATTAAGACGTTTCAAAACAGGAAGCCCGCAGAGAATTCGCTTTGCTTTCGACGAGTTTCCGTTCACGGAGCGATTAAGTGTTACGGTTTTTCATGTTTAATTAGTGAATACGTTTTGCGCGACACTATGTTTTTAAGAAAATTCGAAGGAAAAAATCATTTTATTCTCTTAATTCTCGAAATTATTACGAATTTCGACGAAAAAATGCAATAATACGTTACACGACCGAACGATAATAAAATTCATTGACTGACTGAGCTTTTCGAATGTGTGTGTGTGTGTGTGTTTTTAATAATTATATCTACATTTACTTGTATAAGAAAACAATGAAATTTTCAATTTAAAAATTCAGACAGGTTGGGTTAAACGATTCGAGACATTCACGTTTTGTAAACGAAATCCATTTAAAAAAAATGCATCAAAACCATGAAGAATTACAATACTTGATGAAGGCAAAACTTATAAGATTGGAAAACCTATTGGCTTTTTTTACAGATTAAATAAATTTTTGATAAATACCGAATATTTGAGAATCGTTTCATAACATTTTGTAGATAATATGTAGGCACATAATGTATGTATATATATATATATATATATATATAAATGTATTAAACGAAACCCCGACGAATCCGAATCACTGTCATCGGTACGGTAAAGTTTAAATCGAACCCACTATTTTTCCCAACAGCGCCAGATAGTGCGAATTGCTTTCGTTCAACGACACTTTCCGTTGATCACATTCTATTCACAACATTGAATTGTTCTCACTCTATATCTACTTACTGTGAAATAAGTAAAAGGATACAGGAAAATAACTCGACAAAAGTTGTGTGAATTTAAAAAAAAAAGATCGTTAATCTCTATGAGAGACCTACAGCTAAAACACTGTTTAAATTATCGCAGGTGCACAGAAATACAAGATATTTTTTTTCGGCACCACTTCAATCGATTTAAACACATAGATAAAAGAAATATTGTCAAAAAAATCTATCGGAGCGATAAAAATCAAAGCATAAAAAACGTGTCTGTTCTCGCGCGACAGACGCGTCCGTCCGTCTGTTTGTTTGTTTCCGTCCGCCGGTCTTTCATAAACGATGCGAACGCAGGGGCACGAAGCGGCGCGCAAGAGAGGAAGCGCGACAATATCTTTTCAATGTCACCGATAAAACTCTTTTATGTACGAACGGGGCGAGAACTCTCTTTTATCTGCATCTGCAATGTATTCGCGATAATTACGACTTGTTCTCCGTATCTCGGTTTCACTCGAGAACATTCAACGCCGCTAACCAGGATTTATCGTTTCGTCGTGTTCGGTTCAGTCGTGCGGGTTTCCTATGGCGTTCCACAGACGCCGGCGCCACTCCGTCTCTGAGATTCGATTGCGGGCGAGAAGCACAACAGCTGCTGGGAACCGCTATATTCGTGCGAACACTGAACGTGCTCCGTGCGAGTTCGAGAATCAGATGTCGTGTGCGACGACAGAAACACTCTGACACGAACGATATCGGGACGAATATCGAAAACGCGTTCGGTTTTCATACAGTTTTCACTAGCGATTTCGATCAGGTACGTAGACGCGGAGTCCTAACGAGAAAAAATGTATTCAATAATCACAATGTCTAGATATACTGTCTGCTACGAACACGCCGGTCACGACCGGTGGACCGCGTTTCGATAGACTGATATTTGTGGATTGGAGGGACGACGCCGGCAGCTAAGCTCGTCGACGTCCGAGCATGGAACTTAAACGAGCGCCATGTCCGATCGCCTAAACACTAGTTTAGCGACGAAAAAAAAAGCACGCACGGAACTGAACTGTTAACAACTGTATCGGTCTCGATCAGACAAAACACGTGAATAATATAAGAGTGCTTGTAAATGTCACATGGAGACTGTACAAAATGAAGATTTCAGACCGTCATGAGATATTCTGTGATACAACGCTTATTAAAACACGTACATTATTTACATCATTATATATATATATATATATATATATATATATATATATATATATGTATGTATGTATGTATGTATACATATGTATATATATTCATATGCCGCGGCACGGTATTCGTACAGCCCAGACAACTTATTCTCGGATCAATACATTAATTATTCATTTGTGTTTCTTTGTGTCGAAACCGTACATAATTTATCATGCGACAGTATTTAACGCTGTATGTGTGTGTGTTTGACGTTAATGATCAATTCGGACGTTTACAAGTCAGCTGACGAGCGAACGTTCTTGTCGAACACACTGTACTAATGACGTGCCGGGGGCGGCGGGAGGGGCGGGGACGCAGGAAAAAAAAACGTACACGTAAATAAATGGTACAACACGAGATCCGAGCGAAGGAGGAAAAAGTCCGATAGCGACGCGAAAGAGACTTCCCTTCATGCGTGGGAAAACGCATGAGATGTTTTTGCCTGCCTCATCGTCGACTCGACATCTGATATCGTTCGGGGGCGGCGTTCGATTAGAAATTGACTTTTTCTACGCTTCTCTCTTCATTAACATCGTCGAATCGAATTAGAACGTCACATACATACATATAAACATACATACATACATATATATATATATATATATATATATATATATATAATATTTCCGTTATTCTCAAAAGACCAAATCGAATAGATATATATGAATAGAATTCACATTTCAAACTACTGCAATGATTAGTTGATGGTAATTTTTGAAAAAATCTGTACAATATACATATATATATATATATATACATATACATGAATGTGGAACTATATCATGCAGTAGAGAATAAAAATGAAATTCGATAATATAAGTTAAAAGTTTCTGACAATAAATTTATTTCTGTTCGTCGCAACTCGTAGAAACATTTTAGAATCGAACGAAGTGAGATAAAAATATGTATATGTATCTCGTTAAAAAGATTTCTCGATTCGGCTGTAAGAAAAATCCAACACGTGTGAACAGGGATCACTGCAATAATTTAAAGATTCGTAAATATTTGAAATTTATGGCGGCGCTGTGGAACGAGGTCGTCCGAGGGGTGCTCGGACGATCCGGTACGCTGCTTGAAAGGGGAACAACGCCGAACGAAAACACGCCGCTGTCGCCGACATCACTATTATTTTTATTATTTAAATCGAGTTACAAGGCGCTGTCTGAATGTTTGAACGCATCCGCATCGGCCAGAGAATATGTCTACGTTGTTAATGTTTTGTCGAGTGACACACGAGTCCGTTCATTCGCCGGAAATCTTCAACTCGTTACGATTCAACCGTTCGAATTGGCTGGTTTCAGAGAGATTGTATTGTTTTGTATTGAAGCGGAAGTCGAACACACACCTCCCTTTTTTTACAATGCTACGTATTAGAAAAAGCAAAACGCTTTATTACAATTTCTAGACTTTATTTAGAATAAGCAAGGAACACATCTAAGGATTCCAATCGGTCTATTCAGTCTGACATGACGTGCTCTGAAGTAAATTTACACCTCGAATTTATCTACAAAACGCATTGTTTTTAGGGCTAAATACCTAGGTCTTCATAATATTGTTTCTCTTTTCAAAGATAACATTGATGTATACGGTAAAAAAAGTAAAATAACAAACCTGCACATTAAAAATAAACGAAAAAGATAAATATATGAAATAATTACGTTAAAATCATATACATTAAGTAGGGGAAACGTTGGTAATTGATATATATATATATATATATATATACATATATGTGCATGTGTGTATCTCTGAGTGAATGTAAATCTAGATTCAAAATTTTGACTATAACCGTGAACCCTATTTAAATTTTTTATACACACAAAAATAATCTTATATTATATTAGCATATAAACAATAAACCCATATATATATAAGCGCGTGTGCATGTCTAGGGAGGGTGTGTTTATACAAATCGTAAAACAAGAGATAAAAATAAATCCCGTTCGCATTACACTGCGCGCATAATTTTTTTCCACTCCCCGCAAATCGTACATTCAGGGCGGTCGAGCGAAACGAATAAATTAACAGGATTCTAAAACAAACACATTAAATGACCCACACTCGCTAACGCCGCTACAAAATCGCACATTACAACCTCGCGCCGCTCTCTCCGTGAACCCACCGCGCGCGCACACGGCGACACTGTACTCGATCTGCAGGCTTATGCCGAATTTCGAATATATATTTATGTAAATATCCTATCGTCATTGTCAGCGATCTCGATTCGATGCGGCACAAAAGCACGTCGGCGGGCGAATCTCTCGGCTCGGCTCTGTTTTTTTCCTCGCGCGCGCTCTCTCCCGGCGTTTCGGATGTAAACTTCGACTCGAACTTTCATTCGCCGTTGTGGCACCGCAACGTTTCTGGTGCGAGCGTGTCTTATTTGTTCCGATTTGATTTCGAGCTAACACAGACGAAGGTTCTTTTTTATGATCCCGTTCGAAGGAGTACCGCACTCTGTGTGTCGTGCCGCAAGGCATAATACAAAACAGGGCGTTTATTACGTCGAGTGCACGAATTAATTCGGTGCCGTTTACAGTGAACCGACCGTGACTCTGTTTGAAATTAAATTATTTCATATACATTCGACATCCCCTAAATGTTCGCAACATCATCGGCGACGCACACACAATTTTACAGGAGTTTCGTGCGCGTTAAGTTACGTTCTGCACACGGTTCCGGCTTACGATTCGTGTACGAACGTCTTTATTATTTCGAGAGGACCGGAACTCGACGTACTGTACGGAGTACACTGTAAATTTTAATGCGGGTCGCTCGGACCGAACAATTATTTCCGACTGGATAGACAGCAAAAGCCGAACTGGCCGGAATGCAAGCGGTGTCGCTCTTAAACTAGAGATCGTCGAAAATGAATCGAGACGCTGGACTCTAAGGACGATTCGCACGGCCGGTCGCGAGGAGCGTTTTCATCGACAGTTATCGATCGAGAATCAGGACACGTCCGTTCGAAAACGGGACGAACGGACGAGCGGATCGGCGAGAGAACGGAACGGGGACGACGACGACGGCGGCGGCGAGAGCATGCAGCTGCCATGAATCATTTTAAGCGTAGAGTTTCAGCGCCGTCGACGAGTGGTTACAGAAACAAACGAACGACGAGGTCGCCTATTAATCTCGTCCCGGCGCGCACACGCCGCCGTCTTAAATGAAAAATTAACGTTTGCGGGAAAATTAATGACTGTTTATCATCAATGTGCATGTTTGTACTGAGGAGGAGCGAGCGAGCGAGCGAGCGAGAGAGAGAGAGAACGGACACGCGGAGCACGTCGGCCCGATGATAATAATATTACATAATGCGAGAGGCGCGTGTGTCTGTCGCTCGTTTTTTCGGTCTCTCCGTTTATTCGGCGGAACTTCCGGAACATCGACAAGCAATGAAAGAAAGTGCCCCCGGAGTTCAATCGCTCCACTTTCACGCAACTACGTCACACCCACAAATATTCCCAATTCTTGTTTAGAATGTCAACACGTGTACACATTTCCGTCTATCGAACAATCGAGAACCGCTCACTCACATCCGTTAGGATGTGAACAAACACGATCTAATATTAACAACATACGTCCGTCGAGTACACAACAGAACAGACTATTATTGTACACCGTACTAATCGGCTCAGTTAGAAACACTCTACAGACTATTCCGATAGTGCACGGGCGTACAAATATTTGTGTATCGATCGTCTAATCAAATTTTCATACAACCAGTCGAATACAAACCGACAAGACGCATGAAGTGAACCGATCTCGAAAGTTCGGATCGATGTTATCGTTAAACGTTTTACAAAATGTCAGACCGACCGCCACGTTCGATCGGATTCATCGAACGGTCTCGAGCGTCGCGGTCTTCGTGTGCAGAACGTACTCGCGGTTCGGTCGATATTCGTTCTGTGCAGGTGACGGAAAAATCACGATTCATTCGGCGAAAAGCCGTCGCTCGTTTCTCAAACGAATTTTTTTTCTCTTTAGACACAAGTACACCGAAACAGAGAAGCTCCCGTTATCGCACAACCGTATAAAGATGTCTTCGTGTCGAGATGGAATTAAGATTTTTTTCATTAAATATTTCGTAATACGTTTCAGAACCTTCCCCACGTTTCATGCGTCGCAACGCCCTCCCGCAAACCCGAACAAATCATTCCCGCATTTTTTTCAAACAGAAATGCAAAAAGTGCGCAACACCTAATATGCCCCTGTTCGTACGCCATCGATGTGCGAGGTTACCACCGACTGCTTCGCCAAGATATATAGTGTTTCTGAATGTTAACGTGGGCAATTCAGAACCTCAAACGACGAGAACGTATGTTAATTTAAAACAGAGTGATTCACACGACGGCCGATCCGATTTAGTGGCGCCGAATCAATTTGCACGCCTAATATATAGTCGCAACTGAATGCACGTGTGGATATCCTTTTGAATGCAATCAAATTCTCATACGAATAAAAACTTTAGTGTTTGTGTCTCTCTTTTATCGATACTATACGCATAAATAAAAAAAAAGAGAACTGCTGACTAAATAAACTATATTATACAGACAGTTTTAAATGCAAATAAATAAAATTCGATCATAATAATATCCTTTAATAATTCAACATAAATGTGCGAACACGATCTGATCCGGATCAGTTAGTGAGAAGCACCGCTGATGGCATAAAGAGAAGACAAATCAAACATCTTTTTGAAAAAAATATTCTCCCTCTCCACAAATATATATATATATATATATATAAATGTATGTATGTGTGTATGTATATGAAGTCGAATGGGTGGGGTAACATCTGTGCAAAGCTTAGCGTTTGATTTATACGCACGCCTCTCTCCGTGTTAAACCAATGGACCATCCCGCGAGCACAAGACCACTTTCAGCAATATTTCATGCACGTAAGTGCTGCTTCATGTGACGGTGTAACGCTATATCAAGTTTTTTTTTATGTAATTAACACCGCGATAACGACGCTGACACCGTGTTAAACCTTAACATGCGAACGTTACACTCTGCCAACATTTTTACAGCGCTTTTATATTTATTTAACATTATTTCTCTCTGTTTACGAATGGACATATATATATATATATATATATATATATATATATATATATATATAATAAAAATCTCGGCTGTCGGTTGGCCGTTCGCTTCATTTTCAATAGGTGATCTTCGAGCGGGTGTCTGCAGTACAGCGTCCGAAGGCGCCAATGAACCGAAGGCATTAACGAACGATTTGCCGAACATTTCTGCGTCACGTGCGTTTCTTTCCAATTAAAACCGAGAGTCTGTTGGCTTAAACATCGAACTCTGTTTACTGTTTCCGTTTACATTTTACACGAACGGATGAACCTCCATCAAAAATTATAACTGTGTACACTCCACGCTCCACAAACTTTCATGAAACGTTCTTTGCGTTTATTTACACGACGCTTTTTGTAAACCGATCTCTCGTTTACATTTTTTTTTTTTGATTATATTATGAATTTCGTTTCGTAATTCGAACGAGCGGTCTTCGATTCGACCGGTAAGACGTTTCGTTCGCATCATTCGGATCAACTGATTATCTCTAAATACAGAGAGATTCGAGTCTTCTGTAACTTTATAGGAAGCGACTTGTCGAGTGCACGGTTTGTTGTTATAATCTATCCTGTTCCGCAGGTAGACTATGGTCGACGAAAAAGAGTGAATCTTTGATATCTATGTAGATAGAGATATATCGGTGACGTTCGTATATGAAGGGAATGTTTTCGTTTTACACTCGAATAAGTCGTACAATTAAGACGAAACAAATGTCAAAATTAATATGTCTCTAGTGCTAAATCAGAATATCAAAGTTTAACACGACCGTACACTCCCAATATAAAAAAATACGCACGGTTAAAAATCAGTCTCACTAGCCGCCTAACTGGAAATATTTCCATCTCACAGACTATCATTCTTGTATGGCTACAGAAGCGTAATAGCTTCTCCCATGAAATGAATCAGAAACATTTCTCTTATCAACACAAGCAATGTAAGTGTACTGTTATGCGGTTACTTCTAGTATAGATATTTTTTAAACTGTGCGCATAACTCATATCTCAGTCATGGGAGGAGAGATTCGCGTCAAGAACTTTATACATAATCTGCATAACAGCAATACTGTTGATGGTGTAAAGGAGTGCATAAAATTTGCATTATAGTCTACACAATGTTTTTGAACAACATTGTTATGCATTTCGCATGAACTGTACGAGTACAGTTTGAAAAGTAAAATAGTTTGAAAGAAAAACATAGCGCGTCGCACAGGAAAAACGGAGTTCGATGTGAATACAAGTAAACATTTGTGTGTATGTACATCATACATACATTTATATATGTATATACACACACATACATGTAGCGTAATCGTTTCTGAGCAAACCATAAATTGATCAACTTCGAAAAACGTTTAATTAACTCTGCCACATTCAATAACATATGATGAATCGATTTTTGAATTCAAATATTCTCTCACTCTCTATACACATTGTGCAGGAATCCATACATACACATGTA
Organism: Acanthacorydalis orientalis; assembly: GCA_034766995.1. Taxonomy (NCBI): domain Eukaryota; kingdom Metazoa; phylum Arthropoda; class Insecta; order Megaloptera; family Corydalidae; genus Acanthacorydalis; species Acanthacorydalis orientalis. Next base: position 38,364,188 of record CM068320.1, on the reverse strand, counting down.
TGTGTGTGTGTAGAAATATGGACGGATGGATATACGTGGACACATACACACGCATTGTACCGATATTGCGGGCTCCGGCTGCTCGTGTAATCGTGCACTAACACAAGGATAACCCGTTTAAGAAGCCACTTGTAGACGGATTTAGTAACAGCGACCGTACCGTCGCGCGCGTGTGTGCGTGTTTACACTTAAGTTCGGTCGGCGTTGACGGTCGTGTTGACACAGGTCCCCGGAACGGGGCGGCGGCGGTCGGTCGGTGTGAATCGGAGGGTCGCGCGCGTAACGCGGCGACGGGAAATCGCTCCCGCACCGTACATAACGCTCTCTCGGCCCTACACGAAAATGCGGCACGGATCGAAGCTGGCCAGCAGTAGCGTCGGAATATTGGCCCCGAGCCAACGCACAACTGCGAAGCCTGTTTCGCTCTCCCTTCATTTTTTCCATTCTGTCCGCCCGTGCTTTATTTGCGGTTTCACGCTCATATACAATAGTTTTTTTTCTCTGAATTATATATTTCCTGCTATATTACGGGAGGGTCTGTTTTTATCGACGATTATATATATATATATATATATATATATATATATATATATATATATATATATATATACATACATACATACATACACAAGTAATCTGAAACGAAATGTGACAATCGATATAGATTTACGACGTTCATTACGTTGCGCTTATTTGAATAACAATGACTCGGCAGAGAATCCGATGAATCAAAACGCGGCGAGTAAAATATAAAAGTGCAAACCCGTTAAAATTTGCCATATTAAAACATATATATATATATGTTACGATTCGCTGATTGTGAGCGAGCTACCTATAACCTTTTTGCATTGTTTGAGAACTGATGAGCATGAAATTAAATTTCCTCGAGAGAGAGACACTCTTACCGATTGTTTGTGTGTTTTAAAAGCGAGTCGCCGTTAAATTCACTAGAGCCCGAACACAAATACAAAATCGTTTGAAATACTCATTCTCTTAGAGGCAGTTTAAATACACAAATAAGAAAAATCTATACTGGTGAAATACCTAATCTCGGTCGGAAAAAAACTTACGAATGGCATGAAAAGGTGCCGAGACTCGTAAACGCGAAAAAAACCCACTCTTGGATAAATAGTATCACAGATTTCTATTCTGTGAAACAGACATGTTGAAATATGCCATAAGGCTGAACATGTCGACTCATCAAGATCAGAACATTAAAAAAGTTCGGTTCCTGCGTGAAGATCAGATTCGCGATTGACGGCATCGAAGCCGTATCGCAGTTTTGTCAGAAATAATTTTCTAATGTAAAAGTTCTGATTCGAGTAATAAGATGAGAAAATACTTTCCTTTTTCTCATTTTTCCAAGAAAATATTTGCTAAATTAACTTTTCCGCACTTTTTGCTAACTGTTCCTTCGACAATGCAGCCTGCGCGAGACGCATCATTACAAACATTCATAACAGACAGACGACGGCAGCCATTTACGGAAGTGTTACAAAAGAGTTATAAATATCAGTGCTCGGTATTATTCTAGATTCAGAATATACTTATAGACAAAAACCCGACAATCATAAAAAAGATATATTTTCGAATCTAAACCATTGACGATGCAAACTTGAAAAGAACTGCAAAACATTAATCGTCAAGTTACATACTTTAACATATTTGAACAGAGATCATTTTCAATACTTTTACGATGAAGCGAGTATGTGCACGGTATATGTACATATATATATATATATATATATATATATAAATTCAGAGATCGATATGATACGGTACCGGAGTATGAAATATTGCAAGTGATCTGACCGGAAAGAATGTTATTAGTGAAAACAAAACGGATAGCGCGTATGAAAAATGACAGGAAAAATCAAATATGTGAAACATGTTTCGCAACCTGTGTATTTATTATTTATATTTGAATGTTTATACAAACATAAATACATACATACATATATATATATATATATATATATATATTTATTTAAAGTAGGTAAAAAACAAATGTACATTTTTGATACATAATTAGCGCCGAACTGTGCCAGTTTTTTTGATTAACGAAAAGAAAAAAAACACATCGAGAACTGTCCATTAAATTTGAATGAAACGAAAATAAATACACGCGGCTATAAAAATATAAAACGTCCGTACGAAAACAATAAGTTTTTATTAACGTATCGCCGTCTCTATCTATCTATCTATCTAACTATCTATCCGTCTCCGTATTGAAATCGCAAACAATGATAGGGCGAAAAACAAATGTATGAAAAAGACTCGGTAAGATTGAAACCGAACCGGCAATTGATACGCGCGAATGTTCGCAAAAAAAGGTGGAAAGTTTAAATGTTCGGTTGAACTCAGTGGGGACGTGTGCGCTGCACCTTCAGGGCACAGTTACACGATTGTTCTTTGTCGAGAACAGTTGAATGTTTTAGGAAGTCGCGAGGGAAACGCGCGGACAAAAGAAATCGTACGACGGCGGCGGCGACGCGGGGGCGGTTTTTTTCCTTGGGATTTTTTTCCCTCCGTGCGTTTTCGAGACAGCACATGTTGCGACCTAACAGAGTTACAGACGCGGACCGTATCTGCGAACAACAGGCGTTTATTATTAAATGGAGACGTGGCGGCGAACGCCCGACCGGTCGAACCTGCGGCGCGAACAATTCACACTGCCGCCCTTTCATTAATCGAACACGATAGTGCGCGTCGTCTCATCGAGTTATCGTATTGGAGCTATCGTGACGTTCTCGAGAATAAAAATAACATCGTAACAGATGAACGGACTTCACTGCTCGCGTTTATTCTTCGACACTTCTCAAGAAATATCACCACATTTCGAGAAGACGGGCAAAATTATGAAACGTTAACAGAGCTTCATTGTTCTTTCGAACGAAAAAGAAAAAAAAACTGCATACGACTGTACGCATGCGACATTTTATCAGATTGAACTGCGAACACAGTGCGGGCGAGTCGAGATCGAATCCGAGACGATGTGTAAATATATTTATCATTTTTGTTCCAAACCATCGATGCCGGAACTGAAAACTAAAAGACATAGTCGCGCATGTATGTGGACGAAAAGGAGAAAACGAGGAAAAAATAATGAGAAACCGTACAAATACGATTGGAATTTAAATTAGCATTACTAGAGCAAACAATGTTAAAAAAAATACTTGACAGTTTCAAACATACTTCAAAATTGAAATCCTATCGGAGAGTGGAAAGACGGACGAGGCTACGATACCGACTCTCCGGTTATTGCAAGATTCAAAATTGAATTGAAGAATAAAAAAGCCTGTATGTACACACACGCATGCATATATAGAGAGAACTGTTTTCCGTTAATCCAATTTTTTAGAGAAAGAGTACTCGAGTATTTTTTTAGTAAAATTAATTTATAACAAGTGGTACGGCATATAATTATAATTAATATAAAAAGTATCATGCAAAAAAAAACACACACAAGTGTGTATTTTTAATTGTTTCACGAGGAAAACAAAGACGGCGTAAAAGATGCTGACGGACAGGTTAAAAATCAAAGCTGAAAAATCCCACTTCATAGAAGTATAAATCAAACACAGGCTGTTAGCGTCTGCATCGAATTTAGTGTTCTAAAAATGAGATTCACCTCACACAAACAACCAGGAAACAATCTGGACGTTCATGCACAAAAAAAAAACTATTCGCACTTAAATCGACTCGTTCGACGGGAACAGCCCCAGGAAAAAAAAACATTCAATCGATACCCGCATCCGCACGTGTCTCTCGTGTACACAGAACAGTGAAATTCAGAACAACGAAAATAGTGGAAATTTGAATTCCGTCGACCGAACCGAACCGGCGACGCCGCCCCTTCCGAGTAGAGCGGGCGTCCGACGGAAGCACCGTCGATCTGCGATCGCCGTTCGGATCACACACGTCCAATAAATTGTGACGCTGATTGAGAAATATTGAATAAAGTTTATGACGGCAGAGAAAAAAAGGCATCTATCGTCCCGGCGTCGCGGCGAAGTTTCGTCGTAAAGACTTTTGTGCACGTCTCGCGGAGACCGGTAATTAATAAGAGAAGATAAATTAATTTTCTCGTGAGCGTTCGTTCGGCCATACGAGACGGCGGAGAACGACGTACGGGGTTTCGTCGCCGGACGGCGCGGAACCAGTCAGGCTGAATGATGTTTTTTTAAGCCTGCGATTACTGGGGCCGCACACGGCGCCGCCGCGCCGCTGCAACTGTGACGGGAGTCGTTCGTTTCGCACGGTCGACGACGCCGCGAAAGAGCTATGAGCGCCATGATTGTTCTAACGTCGGCCGTGCTGACAGAGCGAGTGCACGCGGGGACGGATTTCGGACGAACGTTTCGAAGGAGGTACCCGGAGACGAACTGGACACGGGGACGGACCTATGCGGAAACTAATGAAGCGTACGTTTCAGAGCCGCACGCTGTAAGCGGCTCCGCGACGGACGAAAATTAAAAAAAAACCGTCGTGCGAAATAAACGAAACGCGTCAACAGTAAACAGTGAAAACCATGATCGTTAAATTAATCACTGGCGTACAATTTTGTCATTTTGAATTCGGTACAGTGATCGTGGCGATCACAGACAAGCAGCGAAGAAATAAATAAATAAAGACTATTCCGGATTCAGATAAACGAAATCGAACGAGAATGATATTTAGCGATGGTGGCGGAAAAGGAACGGAATTTCATTGAAGGGCGGAAGAACGATCCGTGTTGCAGTAATTGACAGGTTGTTCGATTGTTTAATTCGTCGAACTAGGGAAGAAAAACTCGGCTTGAGAAAAAGTCGGAAAAAGGGTTTTATTGTTATCAGGTTTAACGCAAAACGCATAGAGGACATCAAAGGAGAAAATGTTAGATCGTCGATTGGCCGCTGCGATAATGACCGCCGTCGATGGAAATCTTATCCAATGCAAATGCAAACAATTTAGAGAACGTCTGAACTGTTCCTCCGACAAAAAACACACGCACATTCTCAGATTTCAGAGTTAATACGTGGGAAAAAAAACGATTGATATTTTCCCATATCTGACAACTGTTTTAAAAATTTTCCAAATCAGCTTTAATCGAAAATCAATTTCGATCTCGCATTCGCGAGGAGAGATTACGTTTTCTTTCCGTTTTATCCATCGAAACAGACGTAACAAGAACGCGTTATCTTACGAGGATGCAATAAGAAAGAAGAGAGCGTATGACGATAGAAAAATCCGGTAAAAGAAAGCTCCATGATTCTGTCAGTTTTCCAATAAATAGATTTCTTTGTTCCATTTGTATAATGGTCGGTTTATTTTTTAGGTTCCGTCCCTCGCCGTACATACACATGTATACGATATATGCGATTCTATAATAAATATTTGTGATTTTTGTTCTGACAATGTGAATTCAGATTATGCATATCTGAAAAAAGAAAATAAACCATCGTGTGCGGCGAACGATGTTTGTACAGCTCTCTCTTTAGTTGATTCTATAATTTTCGCTAAGTGCAGGAAAAAAATATTCATGCATGCATGTATATATATATATATATACATTACGAAGTAAAAAACTAAAAGTCTATGTTTCAACTCTCCTGAGAAGATTTAAAAGAACTAACAATACAGAAAGTAATTTATTCTTTGCCAACGCTATCTACTAAAAAATACACATCTCCACCCTCTCTCACACACAAATACCCCCCATACATACATATATATATATATATATATATATATATATATATTCCAAAATGTTAGTTGGAGCACACAGTTAGGCTTGTGACTCTGGCATTTCCTTACACAAAAGTCAAAAGGAAATTGCCTCTCCTGGCGACGGTACGACCATTGACACGAAAAGTACCTGCTTTTGTTTCACGATTTCTCTTTTACCTTATATATATATATATACACACACATATAAATGTGTATGTCTGTGTGTACGTGTTATGTAAGAAGAAGCGTTTCTGATTAATGTGCTCGTTCCTCGATCCGTCGCGCCGTTCCGTTCCAACGTGGCACGGGAATTGTTTTATTTCCCGCAGACGCACACTCCGCCGAGACCGACGTCTCATTTCACGAACGGAATTCGTTCTGTCGCGTTAAGAATCTCGACACACAGCCTATTATTTATTGTCACGAACGTAACAATTGATGCAGAACTGTGACCGTAATGTACGAGCTCCATTGGAAACTTGATTCGCTCGCGAAACGAAAATGAAACAAGTCGCTTCATTCTATTCTACTTCTTTTTTTATTATTGTTATTATCTTCGGCGCGAAGTGCTATTTTTCGAACGTTTATCTCGGAGAAACGTGCGACGCGAACGAACGATGGGGTTTTTAAACGCGGCACGCGCGGAGCAAACGAAAAAGGGACGGGAATATTTACTAATCGGCACCGTTGAAAACGGGAACACTTATCGAGCTCTCAGCCCTTCTACTAATTCATTCCAATCGACGTCTGACATGAAAAAAGTAAACATATTTTCAGATCTTTCTTAGTGAGTCCTGCTGCTCGTAGTTTCACTCTCTTCGTACTCGACTCAGGCTGAATCGGTGTCATTTATTCAGTATCAATTCTCTGTTATTTTCTGGTACATTTTATTGAAACTAGTCGAGAAATATTTAATCGAGCTCGATTTCTAACGTTCAAAATACCGAAGTTTCGGTTATCTGAACATATGTAAAGAGTTTCTTCTTCAGATTATGCGATTGATTGGCTAGTTGCGATAAGACTTTATGTTTTCGTATGTCTAGGGTACAATGTGAATGGCGACGCGCACTCAAATTCGAAACAGCCACCGACCTCTTTATGAAATTGAAATAAATCAAAAATCGATGTTTTATTTTTAATCATCGTCATTTTATCACCATTTTAATTTAATTGGTACTCGAAACGATCACAGTGTATATATATATATATATATACACACACACATATATGTACACACACACACACACATGCAGATGCGGACGGACGCGCCCGCGTTCGACGCGGCGGGCAGTCTAATTTTTCACACTCCGACTAAATACTTGCGAAGCGGCACAAAAACAAGAGGGAAAAAAGTTTTAATAAATTGCATCGGATTATCCAACAACAAAATAACGCAGAGAACGGCATTAGTATCCATCTCACAACTGGATTATTCTATTATCGCATTACGCCTTTTCGCACTTGTTATTCTTCCCTCGTGGAAAAAAAATCTACGTACAGTTCAACCGGTTCGCACTTTTTTTTATGTTCGTAATCAGTTTTACTTACGTTCCGTGAGACTGTGTGTCGGGGGCGCCGCCGCGCCGCAACAAAGAACGGGTTCGAACGGCATCGGCGGAGGCGTTGCGCGCGCGGTAGCAGACGCGCGTAAAGAGTGAGCCGTCGGATCCGCGCGCACGACGATCTCAACATGTAAATTGTGTCCTTTCTCCCGTAACGAATTTATTTATAAACTTTTTTTTGTGCGTACGCAGGTAACGGCACGACTTCCGTGCCAATTAAGATTTCAATACGTAAGGAATTTACATAAGGGGAGGGGAAACGATTCGTTTGTGCGCGGCTCGATCGAACGTTCTCGATGTTCTCTTTTCTTTTTTTTCTTCCGTTTCGGTCTCAATTAGACACTGTCTATTTTCGTCGCCGAAGAAGCATGTCTTTATCGATTTGCTTCGAATGTACGAAAAGAGACGTATCGAAAATAAAGAACGATTAGACAGTTACATCTTCAGACATGTATACTTCTCGTACACGCCTCTCTGTTCGCATCATACCATGTGAGTCTAATAGACCGGCGAAACGAAAGATCTGCAGAAAAAGCATGCCTGCAATGCCCACATTCGAACTGGAAGAAAGAACTACAAGAAAATCTAGAAACATTGAATCTAAGAACCATAATACAACCGGAACAAAAAAGAAAGAGAAAATAAAACGGTAAAGAAGTAACATGAGGAGCAAGGAATGCGACAAACACTAGAATATGTAAGCAATGTACTTATTCAGAAAATCGACACACTACAGAGACGGAGCGAAATATTTAAATATTTTGAATAAAACAGAACGACGATATATGGCTTACGATCGGATTGGAAGAACACTTAACAGTGGACTGTAAAGCTAATAGGAAAGTTAGAAGTCGACTTTTACCTAACATGAAAATAGATAACTTATATCAGGATGTGTGGACTCGAATGTTGTACAAAAAATATGTAGCAAAATTTGCAGTCAGTGAGTTGTTCAGGATTTACGGATGCATCGACATGCAAAATATACACAAACAGTATTGAAGATACTCGATAAGAAAATATTAAACACAATTCAGTGTAAAACATACAATTAAATGTCAATTATACAAGTAGAATTATACAAACATATATGTTTTCAGTACATGACAAGGCTGAGATAGACAGATATTAGCGGTTTGTCGAGGCGAGTCGACAACTAACGTCCGAGACAGACTTCAGTGCATATCCAATGCAAACATATAATCTGTAAAATGTGAGTGCAAATCCAATATTGTGTGTATAAAGAAGCAACTATGACAAGATTACAACTAAATGTAATTGAAGTTAGAAAAACCGATGGATGATTGAAAGCACAGTCGCTCGATCGTAGATGACGAAAATATCTCAAGAATTGTGAGTCTGGGAAACAACATCTCAGAAATGAATTGCTACTTTCGATGTGAATGTAGCAATTAAAAGTAGATGTCGATATTTTATCGGCTGTAATTGAAGCCGATCTAATTATGAACGTTCCGCCACCGGCCAACAGACACGTATTATCGACTGAAAAACATTTCGAAATCGGCCATGATAAGTTTTTCGAATACTGAACAGATAAGATGTTCGGTGTGTAGGGGTGCGTCGACAGTTAACGTCATCAGCGTCCGAACGCAAATACAAAAATGAAACACATATCCGATCGAACATCTTGATATAAACGATCCGTTTTTAAGCCGGAGTTAATGCTATATTCAATTGCGTTGGCACAGAATTCATGACACGAATATACTTTCAGATAAAGAAAACATTTATATATACATACATATATATATATATATATATATATATATATATATATATATATATATATATATATATATATATATATATATATGAAGAATAACACGACGCATACGTCTCGGACATCAATGCATTCTCGAAGAAACATTACTCGCATCCGAATTACAATCTGCAGACGAAACAGAACGACACGCGGCAGACAAAATGTGTCCGGACGAACGCGGCTTTTTTTTAAAAAAAAAAGATCTCATGAAAACGCCGACGATGAGCCGCGTCACACATCCACTGATCTTATTTGCGTGCAAATATATGCGCCGGCCCTTATTTATTGACGAGGCCATAAATCAAGTGACAATGGCTCGAACACCTGACCCCCGAGTGCTTAAGACGTCCGTATCGAGGGTACGTCGTCGTCGTGTCTTAGGACCGTTCGGCTAACGTTCCGTCCCTACTGTATATCCCGACGACCCTTTTCTACAATTTCCGATTGTACACACACACACACACACACTTCCGCATCCGGTCGTGTCGAAACCGAGAGACACAAAACTGCGATAGAATGGGTAATCTAGTCGACGGACGGACGGACGAACGAACGATACATGTTTTCCTTGGCGACGTGTACAACTTCACACCGGTGTCTAGTTATCTACTTTCGACGACGTTGTTATCTATTGCCACATCTGTTTCGTATCGTGTGTGCGTGCGTGCGTGTCCTCTTCGTCTCACGTTCTCGTACAGTGCTTATGAGGATTAGATGCGATAGACGGGCGAGTCGAGGCAGTGCTAGAATTTAAAGACTGTGCCGCCGGACCACTTTCCTATCATGTGTATGTGCATTGTGGTGATCGGCCGAGATCAATATTCTATTAGTTCGAGTTTTATTGCAGCGGTGTCACTACGACGAGCGTATACATTTTTAATGTCCACTTTGAAGGAAGTGCCACCACACCGGCACAAACGAAGACAAGTCGGTTCACGACGTATTCGAGATTTCAAGGTATGCGCGATAAGCAGAGGAGTGCGCTGGTTCAAAAATGAACTTGACGGAAGTGCGCCGGACGAACGGGAACGGTTTCAGAACGCGATCGTCATATGAATTTTCATTCTCGATGTAGTTTTGTTCGCACATTCCTATTAGATGTATCGAGCCATTCTGCTGGCCAAACGACGTCTCCATTTTCGGAAACGATATGGTTCGGAAAGGCACCTAGCGTTATGACTTGTAGCGTCATCTTGCCACAACCGTACATTTTATGGAAATCGAATTAATTACCGAATCGGAAATTTTGTAATCGCGCGGCGGGCCACGCGTCACAGCCACACTAGTGTTTTCTGCTGTTCTCGCCGTTCGTCTCGACTGTCGACGCTTCGAACTTGATGTGAAATCAGTTCTCCCGAACTTCCGAACTCGCACTTCGACGGCAGGAGATGTCGCTATCAGTCGAGGACGCGGAATTATATAAAGATTGCGAAATAACCGTGTTGTACGGTCGTAACAGACTCGGAATTTTTGTAAAACAATTTCATAGGGAAACGTCGACGAGCACCTTTCACACATCGCTCCATGTTTACTGAACGACCGTGAATAACTCTAACAACGTATCGTTTAATTTTAATCTCTCGTACGAAAAGTGAATGGATCAGCCTGCTTTTGAAATTTCCCGCTCCAATGGCGCACCCGTTACAATCACATTCATTTATAAACATTTGCTCGCACGACAACAGTTCTGTAGAGACACAAAAAAGTAAACACAACCGACATGTAAAATAAATTATAGATAATGAAAAGAGATGCCGTGAACATATATATATATATATATATATATATGTGTGTGTGTGTGTTCTCTTTTATATTTCTTATAAACAGTCCGGTTATACTTTTATAAAACACAACGCAAAGCTCACTCCCTCCATAGATATGTGTTGTTATATCTCACATGGACACTTGCGAGTTTCGAGGAAAAACGAGTAAATACAATTCGTAAGGAGATTTTTTTTATTTTATATTCTTCTGTGTTTCATACGTATGCGTATATATATATATATATATATATATATATATATATATATATATATATATATATATATGTATGTATGTACACAATACACATGTTCTTGTCGGTGTATACAGAGGACATTACACATACACATATACATTCGAGATCACAGTTATTGTAAAAAAAAACTGATAGGAATGTTTATTTTTTTCATATTGTTCGGCTCAAAACAAATCGTGTTTAGTGACCATTGTTCCTAAAATAAACATATACACAGAATAAATATATTTTTATGGAACAGGATGAAGCGCTTTTACGATCAAAGGTACAATACAAATATTTTTTCTCTTAACGCACGCGCGCACACACACACACTAATACAACTATATGGATATTAAGTTCAATGTGCATATAGAAGAACTTATAATGTTCATCGGAAAGAGAATCTACTCTATTCGTGGACACGATGTAATAAAAAGTCCAAATATCTTGCGATTTTTCTTCAAGCATTGTCGCGTTACATATTTCGACTGTTTTAGATTCATAATAAAGTGAGTGAAACATTCAAGAAATATGTGCTGTTTTATTATGTCCTTATTTAATTTAATAACATTTTTTTCGATGAAAATTTGTTATAAAAAAGTACTAGCGGGTTAAATATACATACATATATATATATATATATATATATATATATATATATATATATATATCTACACATATAAAGATAAGAAAAATTATTATACTTCTTTTGTAAAGTAACAAAAAATGTTTTACACCGCCGTTTTTGTTTGTACAGAAACAACCACTTTCTGTAATTGTTCCCACGACATACCTAAACTGAATCGTACAAGAGAATTCTATTCTAATATTCATTCGATGCTTATTTAAAAAAAAACATCACTGTATACTGATAAGTGTTCCTCTTTGTCGACTGCTGTGTCATTAAATAACAATCTACACAGTTTGACAGCGACGGACACCGTTCGAATCGTTAATTATAGTAATAATAATTATATGACAAAAATCGTACCGTTTGTACACATATATATATATATATATATATATATATATATATATATATATATATATATATGTGTGTGATCCGGGTCAAAAATAAAATACATAAATTTAAATAACTGAATTTCTAATTAATATGAATGTATGATAATTTTCCGATGACATATTTAACGAACACTATTTTCTGAAATAGGACAGAGACACGATTTTCCTGCCAGACAGCAATTTGCGACCGTCCACATAAAATATCGAATTCGCGGTACTCAAGCCGCAATTATAAAGTCATAATGAGAATAGATGTGTTTATTATTTGTACGGATATCGATTCACGAATCGCTCCGAAACATATTTATAGATTTTACATTTTGTGCGAGCGGTCTCGAATTGGCGAGTATCCAAAACCGATAGTTTTAAACAATTTCACTCGACTAAACAATGAGCTGTTACATTTCTGACTGACAACAAACAGAAAATATCGATAATACCGGAAACAAATATTGAAATTGTTCGAAAAAGTACGACTCGAGCAAACGTCAACGTGTACGTGTTTCGAATATTTTAATTATGTTAGAATCGAGCTACAGTTGAAACGCAAATAAAAACATAAACGTTCAATGTCGAAATATATATAAACATTTACGAGCTGAATTTCGATACGTTTTCTGTTGATCTGATAAGTGAACTACTGAACCGGTAACGCCAATCGACGTCTTCTGCAAATAGTCCACGAAGAACTAGAGACACGTGTTTCAAATAATATGTATTTTGGATACTGCCAAATTTATAATGGAGAAATAATAAGCGATGCTTCCTTAATACATCGTTAAATTTTCATATTAACGACACAACACTCTGGAAAAAACGATCGATGTTTTCTCCCATTTTCTGAAAATGTCCCCGGTAACAAATCATCACTGTTCATAGAAAAAGCGTCCGGTCGAACAAGTGTTAATATGAGATAAAAGAAGTCTTATTTCAGGAAATAAAAAAAAAACATTCTACTAACAGAACGAACGAACAAGACGGAACCTAAAACAAAAAAAATAAATAAATACCGAACTATGAATGAAAAGTATTCGTTAATACTGAGGGTTCAGTTTTTTTTCAAAAAAAAAAAAAAACGACTTACAGACGTTTCTATAACAATGTTTGGAAATCAAATACTTAATAAAATTCCTTATAAATACCATCACAATAACAAAAAAAAAACCGCGACGACATTTTTTCCAGATATCGAAAAAAAGAGTGATAATATGTGTTTGAGTTCTAGATTTCCATAAATCATCTTTTATTGTTACATTTCTATCACATTCGATGGCCACTTTATAGATATTTCATTACACACACACAAACGTATCGATGTTTATATATATATATATATATATATGTGTGTGTGTATGTGTGTTCGTATATACGCAGCTCATGTTTCATTAAAAAAAAAATCCTAGCAATAAAAGAACGGAAAGAAAACACATGACAAAAATATCTTTATCTCTAATGTTATTTTTAAGAGGGTGTGTTTTTGTATGCTTGTTCTTATATTTCGTTTTTATACGTTGATAATAGTATCGCCGGTTGATATTTTTTTTTTACTTCATTCCGTTGAAGTCACACTCGTTTTTGGCGACTTTACGATGTACGTCATATACAATGATAATAATAAGGACGGAGAGAAGACCACACGAATGCTTTCATTTAATGATTCATTAACTGGACAAAATCTATTATTTGTGAGATGTTTTCCGACGATATAAGGTACGAAAAAAATTCATATATATATATATATATATATATATATATATACATACATATATTATTTAGATCAGAGATCAGCATGAACGTAAAGCTCATAAATATCGCTTTATTAAACTTGTACGTGAATTTCTTTTGAGGCGTCGTTGTGCCTGCGCAGTATACTAATTAATGAACAAGCACGAAGGTAGTTGTGGCTTCTGAAAAAAAAAGTTCTGTACGAGTTAACATATAACGGGTAGTTAATCAGTGAATTATTGAAAAGGTCTGTTCGGACTCGGCAGTGAGACTGTCAAGTTGAAAAATAAACACGAACACACTTATAAATTATTTTTCAATGTTTCGACTCGAACATCTAATGCCGAACAGAGAACTGAAAACGGTGCGAAATGAAGGCACAAGGCAAGAATCGAAACAAGTTAAGCGATCGCATCTCTTCGTTTATTCATCGTCATTCGTCGAGGGTCATTTTTAATTTCCGTTCTTCCATTCGAAAGGACACGTGACACGTTCATAACTCACGAATAATTATTACGGAACATTCGTTCGTATTGGGACTTTTTTCAGATTATCTTTTTGCAAGCGACAAGCAAACGAAGAAACCAAATCGGAACTGTCTGTAATATTTGAAACGGTCGAATATGACGAATTGTCTGTCGGTCTCTCGAATTATTGGCTTGAATTGTCTGTAGATTTTCGTTAGAGATCGAGTCTCCTTTCGAGAAATAACGAGCTTCGATCGTAGCCACATTACAAAAAAAAAAAAATTAAATAATAACCATACCGTCTCCTCCGTATCGAATCACCTCGAATAATCAACATTCTTCGATATTTAAAATAGTTATCGATTTTTTTTTAGTTCATTCGAGAGTTTTGTATTTTTTTTCTCGCAGTTTTTTGAATATTTTATTCTATAATGATTTATATATATATATATATATATATATATATATATATATATATATATATATATATATATATATATATATATATATATATATATATGCACACTTTGTAGTTATATTCGTCTAGCGTGACCGTCATCTGCTGACAACTGTGTTCGACGAGAAAACGTAACAATGAATGGAAAAATATAAAAATGCAAAGTTCACACGTTTCGATGTTTTCATTGTTTTCTTTTTTTCTACATAAATATTCCCGGCACAGTCGACATCGAATTTATAGAGACGTGCATGGACGGCGCGATAAAAGAAATCTTCACCTCTCTGTCGCGAAAATCGTACAGAGTGGCAAAACGGAAACACGGTCTTAGAATATAATAAAAGCGATGCGGCGGCGAGCAGAAAGAGCATGCAGGCAATAAATAGTGCGGACGTACGGCGAAACCGTTGTCAATACCTCCGTCAAAATAACGCGAAGATATGTTTGTTGGGCGTGCTCGCGGGGCGCGCACAACACCGACTCGAAATATGAAGAGGAGTAAGTAAAAGCGTGGAAATGACAGTGCGTTCATATCGAAGATGTAAGAATTTGTCACGGGCGAAAATTAGTGCGCGGATAATTTTTCGTTTCGGTGCCGTGCGGGCGGCGTGGGGATCGCGCCCTCGGTCGATGCCGATGCGCGTTTCTTCG
Organism: Acanthacorydalis orientalis; assembly: GCA_034766995.1. Lineage (NCBI taxonomy): Eukaryota > Metazoa > Arthropoda > Insecta > Megaloptera > Corydalidae > Acanthacorydalis > Acanthacorydalis orientalis. The sequence goes on along the minus strand of CM068320.1, from coordinate 38,348,812 downwards.
AACGGTGTACACGTACGGAACTGTCTGTTCTCGAATGACGGCGGCGATGCTGCAACCGCGGAATCGAGAAAGGATTAAGGCGTGCATCGAACCAGTGTCTACTTCGCTGCAATGCGACCGCGCGAACGAAATACTCTTCCCGTTTCGAACTCTAGAGAACGTCCTACACCATTCGAACATTACAAAGAAGAGGCTCATGCTTCTTCTTCCATTGAACGAATTCAAAAACTTCCCCCAAATGGAACATAGCTACTCTGAACTTCCTATATTAACTAAGTATCTAATATGGCAGATCAGTGCTACGGATTTAAGCTCCGTAAATAACGAGTTTTCTTTCATTAGAATAATGGCAACATGATCTAATCTAAATTTACAAGACAGAGCTTCCCCACTCATAGAACAATTAACCTTTTTCCACGACCATACTTTATTAATTCTTATTATAATTACTATATTAGTAGGATATTCGATAATAACTTTTTTTTTAATAAATTTACTAATCGATTATTATTAGAGGGACAAACTATTGAAATTATTTGAACAATTTGACCGAACGATTGATGATATTCACAAATAATGAGCGTCGTCGATATTCTTATTACTATTAAACATAACGATTCGGATTAAGGTGAGAACTACTTGATTGTGAACAGGATGTCGGTTATTGTATACGATGTTTCCACGCGTATTTGCTTAATATGAAAAAGACTCGACAGATTTCAAAAAAAAACACTTAACATAGTACCACAGTCTATAATTGTAATGACTGACTGGATACATAGATAGACATTTGGAGTTTAGCAGAGCATAGAAAAACTAACTTCATTAGTGCTCGACTACGAATGTACAATTAACTTCAAACAACATGATCACTAACGAACCGAACTGTTATTATCGATCTCGATCCGACGACACATATGTGTAATATAAAAGTGTGCCAGCGAGTTCACGCGGAGACGAAAGGGCACGAGACAAGACACTGCGATCGTACGTTAAGACTCGTCGACTTTGGGTCCGGACGCATTGAAATGAGAGAGAACGGCTGCGAGGAACGCACCGCATTAAAATAGTAAGATCGGTTTAAAGGAACATTCGGGTAGTCGAATATGGTAAAAAGGCGAGTTTCCTTTACGAAAGCCGAGACTTAATTGCGACAATGGCCGATCGAGATTGCAAACAAAGTACAACCGATAAAATCCCAACTTTATCCAGACTCTAGGCGACCTGAAATAACTATCATTGCGATCGAAAAATACAACTCCAGAGTATACATCATTAAATCATTTCACATTTTTTCAAGAATTGTTGATAAATATAGACAATAAACGATGGGTGTACACATTATTGACTGGATGATCAAAGAAACGTTTTCCATATTAAGCAATAATATATATATACATATATATATACAACATCAACAACAACATCTCTTCATCCACTGCTGGATGAAGAGACCTGCCAAAAATTTCCAGTTCGAACGATTCAATGCCTCTCCTTACCACGAATTTCCAATCAATTTTCTCACGTCTTTATCTTTTCGAATGTCTTCCTTCCCAATCACTGACTTATCTTCTCTTTCCGAAATATGACCAATCCATTTCCATTTCAAACTCTCCATCCTTCTTATTATGCTTGTAACTCCAGTCTGTTTCCGTATCCATTCTATTACTCTCTTATCTCATCTTGTTATTCCCAATATATATATATATATATATATATATATATATATATATATATATATATATATATATATATATATATATATATATCTTTTCGCATTTCTTTGCGCTGTGTTTTAAATCGTTGCATTGTTTTGGCATTGAGAATTCATGTTTGATTTCCGTAGGTGAGTGTAGGTAGATGTGTTTGTATATATAAATAGTCAATATGAGTTTAAATAACGCCAAAATGTTTTTTTTTCAAACTGAAATTCCATTTCACTATAATGTTAATATTATGGACCATAAAAGATATAAGCAGATTAGTATAAAAAGTAATATAAAGCTGTTGTATACAATAACCGAATACGTGAGAAACATACATAACACGAAACACGCTATATCTGCGCGCACACACACACTCATATATATATATATATACATATATATATATATATATATATATATATATATATATATATATATATATATCAAATTATAGATGTTTATCCGGCACTGAACTACTAGGGCGAAATGAGTTATTGAAAAATTACAACAGGCTCATTATTTCTCTCTCGTGTTATTTATGTTCATTTTGCGTGACAGATTACTAACTTAAATGTAAAACGATTTTATGTTTTACTGTCAGAACAGATTCTGAATTCATTTGTTTAATTCGTCATTGTTAATAATTTATATATGGTTTTTATTATCAGAGACTGTTGATTTTTCTTCGAATTTTAGCAATATCTAAAGAGCATCGATGGCATTGAAATACGAATAAGCCGCAATCAAAATGATTATTGTTCAGTTATTACTGTCGATAGTGACTGATGTTTGCAACATGCACTGGATTCACATTTACACATTTTTAATTCTTCTCAAAAGAACGCATTGTCGAGCGAAGAAGGTCACAGCTGAATGTGACAAGCAAATTCGGAATTGTACATTTTTCATGCACGTCGTTATTAATGATTTACACTAAACTACAGGTGATCATTGAAAAGTACGACCGCAATTGATTTCTGCCTCTGTCGCCTTTATTAAATACAAAATATCTAATTATTTTATGTAGAACGACACGCCTGATCATGAAAATCCGACAATCGTCCGAGAGTACGATGTACATTTTAGAGGATAGAGACGAACGAACTACATTCGAATACTATTTTGTACCGAAGCTAATGACGACGGACAATCATTAAACTCCCGGACGGAAATGTCGGCTTGAATAAATTTACATCGACGTAGGACATCTTTCGAACAGCGAACGTTCTGTGGAGATGAACGTCGACCAGAAAAAAAGAAACGAACGCGCACAAACGACACATTTCTAAACAGCGGAAGCGTTCGCCGTCGCAGCGATATTAACAGGATCCGAACGTACATTTGTATGTGTCGTACTTTCGAAACAACAGGGACGCCGACCGCCTGTTAATTAGCGAAGGAGAAAAACGAAACCGAACAAAATAAATACAAACAGAACGGAACAGTAATAACATCGTAAAAAATAATACATAGAGAAACACTCTCTATGCGAAGCTCCCCCATAAGTACGTCACGTAAACGGGGAGCGGCAAACTAAAAACAAAAACGCGCGCGCGCGCAAACGAATAAATTCGACTGAATTGTACGCGCGCTGCGTCGGCCGAACGTGCTCTCCTCCACTCGAACGCTCATTAAAACCGAATGCGGATAAACAATTCGAAAGCGTTTTGGGCAAGGAAAAAAAATAATGAAATAAAATCGCAGTCGGAAGTATATTTAAATTAACACACATAATATAGTAATCAAGACCAGGAGTGTAATTACCCTTAATGAGGCGAACAGTCGACTGAGAGTGTCTATTATGCAAATCGGTCTCGCTTTTTGTACTCGACTTTACATACTATATATATATATATATATATATATATATATATATATATAGAGAGAGAGAGAGAGAGAGAGAGAACAAACTCGCGCTATTCAGATCGCATACAGAGATGATTGAATGCGTACGCCGAACGTAATTACCTATTGAATATTTTCAAACAGTATTAACGAGCGTCCATTTCGAACAAATATCGGTCGTCCGTGAATTAAATATTAGTTTTTTTTTATTTTTTCTTCGTACCGGACGCACATACACGCGGTCCGGTTCAATCGAACGCTCTCTATCCGACACATTCGCGCCAATCCGAACACATCTTCAGTTTCAATTAACAGCGGAATCGGTCGCAACGACGACTCACACCGCCGCGACGCGCGCGCAGCTTTGACGAAACGATCTATCACTTTATACGTGAACGACTCGTTATACTGTCACACACAGTTTATAGTTTCGCGACGGGGGGCCGCTAATTAAATCATGATATCTGTGACGAGCGGCGACGGTACAGGCGCCGCGGCAACAGACCGCACTTAATAATACGGAACTCGAACGGATTCGGTCTGAGCATTTCGCTGCTCGTTCGACTTAAAGTACAGTTTTAAAACTAAAAGTTGTGCATCTCCAACTGTTCCCGACCGAAATCCCGAACAATCGGAATATATTTGCGCGACGAGACCGTCGAGCGAGGCAGCGCTCCCTCCAGGACGTGAATCGTCTAGGGAGGAGGGGAGGGGGACTTTTTCACGTCGAGTTAAAGAAAGGTGTTCTCTGTTTGCTCACCGCGGACGCGCGATAAAGACATTTGCTTCACTGCACAATATGTATATTCAAGTATTTTATACAGTTTGCGAGCCGTTTCGCGATATTCTACATTTCTACTTCCGTTGAATATGAACTCTTCTTAAACTTGAAAAGCAATTTACAAAACAGATCTTACAAAAAAAAACAACAACTAAATGCGACACGGACGACATTTTCTAATCAATTAAACGTCGATTTTCAATGAAAACGATGGTTGAAAGACGAGTTTATGTTAAAATTGTTTCACAATGTAATAATTCTGACATCGTGTCTGAATTCAGGCATAACGAATTTCCACTCCGTCGAATATTTCCGATACACAAGAAATACAGTTTGTCGAGTGAGTGACAGAAATACGTTTGTCGAAGTCGAAAGTGCTTCTTTCAAAAATCATTCCTCACTGCTAATAATCCGAAAACGTGCGCGTCTCGCGACTCGATCGACGCGGTCGAGTGTCGAACACGCGCGGCGCCCTATTCGCCGGGACGACGCCGGGCCGTGTCACATCGCCCGACTCGTTATTCGATTTAGCTCGCGTCGACGTGAAAAGATAATGACAAAATTAACACGGAACACCGGAAGACAACGGCGATCACCGTTTGTGTATGTAATTAATCTAAAGTTTCGAACGTACAATATATCCGAGCGCGTTCATTATATTTCGGTCGCGTGCACGCGGAACTCGATTTCGGTTTGAGAGTGACTCGCACACACACACACACACACATAAATATGTGTGTATCCGTGCGGGTGCGCGCAGGATATAAGTTTCCGTCTTGTCGGCAGACAGCGCCTCTCCAGACAGCGGAATTACAGAAACGCTTAGAGCACTAATTAAGTTGGGCATGAAATTGAAGGCGGTAGATTTCACACGCCTCCACATATTGTTCGGGATCAATGCCGCGTAATGAGGCAGTGTTCTGAATTACGTTCAGTACTGGATAAAGGACGCCTCGTCGCCGTGCAGAAAATTAATTCATTATTATTTTAAACTCCATTGTGCGCCGCGCGACGGGACGACGCGCGCTCGATCGTCGATGCAAGAGATTCCGGCGGGCGCGGGTTCAAATGTCGCATCGACGGCGGACGGCTGAACAAGTTTCGATTCTACGGCGCGTTTCGAAACGGACAGGTTCGTGTTTTCTCTCGACGATTCATGTCCGTCTGGTGTGCTTTTTTTTTAAAAAAAAATAATCTCTTAAGAACAGAAGTACGTTAATGACGGTAAGCATTCTGATAAACAGCGAGTGAACCGCTACGTACTCCCGTACTTTAGCTTATTGGATCGTAAGCCGCAGACGTGGCGCACGACGCACGCTCTCGTCGCCGCTCTCCCAATATTTATCTCGACAACTGAACAACTTTCTATGTCTTCTTCTATGTACGAATGCGTGTTCGATCCGATTCCCTTTTCACACCCACGCGTTTCTTTCTTCTGCTCCGAACATGTTTGTCACTCGTGTTTCGCAGTCTTCGCGTGCGCCCACCACTCCTCTTCACTTCTAACTCGGCCGAACTTTGTTTTCTTAACGGTTATGGGTATCGCGTTCATCCCGCTCCTCACGAAATTCCGTATATTCTTTTTCTTCCTTTTACACGTTAATGCGACTGAATATTTTTATACGCTCGTGAAAGTGTAACGAATGCTGTCAGCAATATATATAAAGAACCGTTTGTATATAAATAACAAGTTAGAAAAAGTTTAATGCGCTCGATAAGATTTTCTCAGTTCTTTTTTCGAACCGATGCCGAACACATTTTAGCTATATTCAATATTTAAGATAATATTCAGAGACAAAATTGTGCATACAAGCTCATATAAATCAAGAATATATACATACATATATATATATATATATATATATATATATATATATATATATATATATACATACATACACACGATTGCCGTTGGAAATTGCAAAACTTGTCAGAACTTTCTCATAATCTAAACCTGATGTAAAATCGTAATTGTCGATAATCAAAATTTTATATATATATATATATATATATATATATACATACATGCTGAAGAACATACTATATAACCATTTAACAGATTCGGGAATTTTTACTGCATTTTTATATTTACTTCTTTTCATTTAACACGGACGTATTTTTTTCACACGTTCGGTGGTTTCTGTGCCATGATTTCTTGAGCATCGACAGTCTCTTAGATGCCGCGACTCTACCGAGAAGTTTGAAAACCCCCATAATCGGTTCACATCTAGATTCAGTGTCCGGTGTTCTTATTTTTCCGGTTATACAACATGCCATGCTGCACGACAATTCGAGATAAAAACGGATAATCCTTACAGTTCTGACGGAGTGTGACTAAAATTCTGTTCACTCCGGAAACCAGATCGAAATTCGATATTTTCGCGCTCTGACGATGTTGGCGACGCGTTCGAAACAAGCGATAATTGAAAACAATCGATTATAATTTACTGACTATTCTTGACCGAAAGAATCTATGCGATCTGCGGGATGAAAAAAGAATTCGATCGCGAAAAACAACCGTTTTCCATTTGGATTCTCTCCGTCTCGTTTTTCAATCGTCGATTAGAAACGTGTACGTGAAGTTAATCTGAAACTTGTATTCTAAGCAAATCGTCATTACAATAACAAATATTCCCGATCAGGACCGAAAAATATCTACTCGAAGTTTAAAGCGGCCCTGGATTGAAAAACGGTACGAGCTCGATGGCCGGCGATTCGTATAGTCTGCACGTTCAAACATTTGCATAATAATGCATGTCTGCGTGTATCTAGAATTAGGTAATTAACGGACTGATCGATTGGAAATTCGATTGTATAAATCGTATCGTCTATCGAACTGGAGCCGGCGTTTTCGCTCGCGCTGAATACTTCCTATATTCACACGAAGCAAAACGACAATTTTGTATGGAAAAAATCCCTGTTCAACATCAAACTTTCGACACTCACACAAACGTTTCATTCCGTCGTCTATGAATGCAGACTCGTTCATAGAAAAGACATTATTTTCGTCGCGTCCTGTTCTTTTTTCATCTATAAAGTACATTTTTCCTTTTCGCATTCGCGAATTTCAAATTCTCGGTGGTTTTGCATATCTCACAAAAAAAAAATAGTTTCCACAATACGTTGACACATTCATATATATATATATATATATATATATATATATATATATACACATGAATGTAAAATAAAATCGGCCGAATTGTAAAATTTGAACTTTCGACTTTATTCTTTGTCACAGAAGACGCTGTTCTTTGTGGCTGTCAGTCGGCCGTTATCCGTCCACCTAGCATCATATATATTCGATGCTACAATAGCCGGTCGTTCGGAACGATACGCCGGTTTCCTCGAATAAGTTTATCTGTACGTTGAACTACATCAGATGCTGCAAACAGCCATCGACCAGAACGTTTGCCAGGCACGTCACTCACTTCGACTCGTGTATACGTAGTGAATAATAATATGATTTAAATATTTCCATATTCGTCGCGAGACGCAAAGAAACTAATAATCAATCTTAATGAAAGGACGATATATCGTCGAACAATCTCGGTTCATTTATCTTTGCGGTACGCACGATAGAAACCGTGTCCATCAATCGAATTGCAACATTTGTTTGATGATAATACTTGCGAGCACTCCTGTTTGCGACACCGAATTCCGGTAGCGGACATATTGAACACGGCGACAGTGAACAGAAGAGTTTAATTTTTGCCCATTTCCGGTTTCAATCTATACTTAAACGCTTTCACTGAAGAACTTACGGGATTTAGAGTGCAAAAAGACAGTTTATTCCGAGCACGACAACATTCAGTCATAGATGTTTTCTCATCGTTTAATACGATTTCGAACGTACACGGCCATCCTTTCCATAAAACATAATCGTCGAAAACTAAAATACGAGAGACGAGACACGTTTATTTGACTTCGACGCATTTGAAATTAAAAATCACTATTCGTATTTATGTCTAACCGCCATATGATAATTCAACGTCTTGATAACAAGATCTATTTTTTTTTGTGCAAATTTCAATTATAAATACCGTACCTTACAAATGTATTATGGATCATTTCTAATTGGTTCGTTGATTATGTCATTTCTTCAATGATATTAAGAATCAGATACAAAAATATTAGGCGTTTAAATTAATTCGGTGCCTTTAAATTGAATCGATCATTACTACTCTGTTTTGAATTAAATCTCGTCGTTTTAGGATTATGAAGTGCACTATATATATCGGACAAGCAGTTGGCACAACTACACGAAACGATGGCGTCTGAAAAGCGGCATCATGAGTAAATAAACCAATTTTCTATAAACAAAGGCACCGAATTCATTTGCACACCTAATATATTAAGATAGGAAAATAAATAAATTTTTGGGACAAGCCTAATTAAGCCCTATTTTTTTTATATATATATATATATGAGAAAATATGTTGTTGGTGAGAAGTGAATGATTAAATGTCGGAATAAAAATTGATTTCATGAATACAGAGATAAAAAAAATGACATTTAAAAAATCCAACGTGTTTTTAAACGCGGATGAAAAAAGCACCGGTCGGCGAATTTCCGTACGAACGACCTTTTTAAATAATAAATCGCTAAGTTCCCACCATCAAGCAGGACTCGACCCGCGGCCAGGTTTCAATGAAATATTCATATACGAGCGGGTGTAATTTTCAAAGAACATTTCATTTTTCGCCGGCGCCGAGACGAAACGAAACCGTTCGTGCCGACGCATTCCTCAATCGAAAAGAATGTTTAAGCAGCTCGATGCCTGCCGGTCATTCTCTCCTTTTAATTATTTCGCGAGTTATACTGATTTCGTGGCTTGTACGACGTCGGCAAGGTCGATGATACCGAAGACCGCTTTCTAATTACTGATTCACAACACAAGCATCAACGGATACTTGTTTAAAGAGAAGACGAGATCGAACAGAGAAGAAGCGGGATCGTTTCGATACGGATTGAAATCAGTTTCAGTGCGTTTAATCTTTTCAAGATTTCCAGATGAATTTCCAACCCGACGTATTGTCTTCAACTCGGACGCCTCTTCGTACAATAATTCTTTTGAGACGTTTTCAAAACGCAAATTCGAGCGTATTTTCATACTTTTTAATTCCTCTTGCGTTGTTTACAAAATACCACAATAATTAATTAATAACAACGTTGTCATCGACATTAATTGCGTTTCGTTGAGAGCTTTTCTGAAGGTATTCTCAACAAAATTTAATTATTCAAATTATTTCGTTGCACGTAATCTAAATTTAAAACGGAATGCGCGTGTATGTGTGTGCGTGTGTGCGTGCGCGCGTATAATAAAAAAAATCTAGAATGATGCGAATACTAATTAGATCATTTGAATATTCGGTCGAAAACACTTAATGCGAAAAAAGATGAAAATGAATTAGCGTCCGCTTTGATCTTTAATAAAAAAAATGAAACTTTTCCGACGAATACGGAATCTCGAATCGCGGAAATATATTCCCGATACACAACGAGTTCGATTCGGACTTTCAGTCTTTATTAATTTCGCTCGACTCGTGTGCACGAATCGCGGCGACCGTCCGTTCGAAAAACCGCACCGAGAATAGAAAAGATGCAGCGCGTCCCGTGTCGCGCATCGATTATCTAAATCGTCTGTGTTTTTTTCTCTCACAGGATGTTTTTTTTTTATTTTTTTTCCGTCTTTATTTAAAAAGAGATGTTAAAGCGATGAACAGTAGAACGACGGACGAATAATGAATTTTTGAGATAAAAGTTATTCGGGTTATGCGCACGGCATTCGCGGATCCTCGCGAAGAATTCACAAAATGTTTTTAATAAAAAGTGTAAAATATTAATTAGAGCATAATTAACGATACCCGAACGAATTTCACGGACGAAGAATTCGCGACGCGACCTTTTTTTTCAAAATGGATATTTCGTCGGTTAACTTTTAAAATATCGAAATGCACTTCACGGATATCGATCGTCAGATATCAGCGTATCATTATAATAAACGAATTGTAATGAGAATCAACGACGAGCGAATAAAATATACACTTTTCAATTGACAACTCACCACACTAGAGATGATAAATTTCAAAACAGCGACTCACCTGAAACAAGAGAAAAACACACATTAATATCATTTTTAACATGACCGGTGTACGGAATTAAACAGAGTACGTTGCAAGTTCTTCACAGAAAATCAGAGATTTGTTCGAAAACACTCGATTAATTACTGAAAACTGGCTAAATACTAATGTATAAGGAAGGGAACAACGAGTATTGAATCACTGAACCGACATACAAATCCGTTTTCATATTTGAAATCGTTTTAGCGTTTATCGAGCTGGTCTTAATCCCGATGAATAATCTGTGTATTTATCTTCTACGGTTAGTTTCGGCTCGCCACTTATCGTTATGTATCACTTTGATGAATCGAATTCATTAACGAACTGTCCGAGAATGATTCGAGAGCCAAAAAACTGGTCAGAGCAACAACGACATACTTAAATGATTCACGGATCGCGCGGCCGAGACAAACAAAACACCGTTCTCCGATATCGAAGATTTATCCAGCGGCAAACGTGCTTCAATGCAAATATCGAACTAACAGTTTCGACGCGTCGAGTCGTTCCTTAAAGCGAATCGCCTTTTAAACTCTACACCGGTTCGTTTCAAGAATTCTAACGACAGGCGACCAAACAGCGAACCAGTCTGTCGATACGGTTGTTTTTTTGCCCGTGTGCTGTTTTTTTCACGAACGAGCACAGATTTGCGCGGCGAAAATGAGGAAAGAAAAGAAAACACATCAAAAGAATTAGATTTACGGTAAATAAACGTAAACAGAGCGATTCCGTAGAACTAGTGAAAGCTTTTTTTTTTTTTACTTCGTAAACTAACTTTTTTTGATGCCGAAACGATCAAATTTACTTTTTTGTTTAGACGTAAGTTTATTTCCTTTGTGAAAACACCATTAGGAGCAGACAGAACGGTTTTCTGACAACAAACAGACGCGCAGACCGACGAAAACTGTATATGTGTGTGTGTGTGTGTATATGTGTGTATATATATATATATACGTATATATATATATATATATATATATATATATATATATATATATAAATGCGTGTGCCTGTGTAATACAACCGAACGAATAATTCCGATAGAGTCTCTCGTCCGACAGTACAAAGATTTGAAAAATTCTACAACTGAAATCTCGAACCGTTTCGCCGAAAAATAATTATGAAACGTTAGGAACTTCGTCCGATTCGACTGATTCACTTTCGCGATCGACTTTTTCATACCCGATTCGTACGTTAAAACTAGTACACGTGCATCTGTTGAAATGTCTGAAATAGTTTCCGTTCGAGAGATGTCTAACGTGCGACACACGATCGCCATTAATGTGTAATTGGATTTCACCGCTGGTCAACGGATACGGAACAATGCGGCCGGCGGAGTCGATTGAAATTAGTAGTCGGAAAGTGCCCGTACGAGATTAAATGATAAAATAGTTTCGATTTTCTTTCTCGTTGTTATTTTAAAGAGCGACGATTATCAATTGGAATGAAACGATCTGAGAATCGTACGAACACAATGAACGAATCTTAACACAAAAAAACAATTACAAAGAACATATATTTCGACTGAGCTATAGGAAGAAGACGTCGAGGACAACTCACAACAAAGCGTTATTAATTAATAATAATGTACAAGAACATTAAAACTTAACATCTATCTAGAATTGAAACAACTATGGTATTTTAACAGGCATTCAATTTACATACACTATTCTGTTTTTTTTTTTTTTTTAATACAATTTTCATTCGAAAGCTTATAGAAATACCGTAAGAACGAACTGCAAACGTCTGCTGAAGAGGAACGTGACAGCTCACGATTTTTTCTTATATTTAGAAACGGCTACTAGTATCTAAATTTATATCGATATTGTCTGAACAAATGGAAACATATCATTGACAAAGATACTTGTCCAATTTAATAAGATACTGAAACGAAATCAGACATGTTATACACACAGTCTGTTCAAAAAGTACCTCTACAGTGAATATTACTTTTACTATTACTATTATTGTATGAAATATAGTCAATATCTTATGTTTATCGGTACTGTGAAGATGCTTTTCAATATGTATGAAGGTACATGTTAGAAATGATAATTTATATATATATATATATATATATATATATATATATATATATATATATATATATATATATATATATGTACATATATATGTATACACATTGGTGAGAAACCGATTGAACTCGGCTTGCAGTGCAGAAAGAAACGAACAGTGTTTATACACAGGGCAAAGAGAACTGTAATCAAACATAAGTAACAAATAGAAAATAAACAGATTCGATATCGACGCAGTAAATACAAACAATAACTACTGTTTTCTCATCGATAGATGATAAGTAATGGCTACGCGCCGAAATAAATCAATTTATTTTTTCTTTAGAGGAGAGCGAACGAACTAGAGAACGAAAGAAACGAAGAAAACACACGGTAGAGGCGCGGACGTGCGGCGACGAGCTCCTCTTCTTCCGCGACCGAAGAAATATTTATATTTGCGACGATGGCGGCGCGGCGGCGAGAGAGCACAGGGCTCGGAACACGACGAAGTTCGCGTATCGGTCGACGTTTCGTTCGCTCGCTTCCGCCGTTGTCTGCAACAGGATAGGCATCAAGTATTGATGGGCGTCGTTAATTTTAGCTGAACTTGAGGCCGCGCGCGTTCGTCTTAACATCCGACACGGCCCGTTTACTAATTAATTAACTGTTGCGGGCGCTGTCTGGAAATGTGTAACACAAATTGATATGCGGGCACGTGGGTGATTTTCGTTTTGAAAAAACGCAGATATATGTTTCGAACGCGCGAAGAGTGACCGCAACTGGTACTTCGTCGAAAGTGTAACTCGACGACGAACGGAAAAACACAACGACGAGCTGTGTGTGTGTGCCTTTTCGATTTTCTAACAGAAATCTAACGATGTCCACTGAGTGCACGTCACTGAATTCGTGACCAGAGAGCCGATCATTTACGTCTAAGGTCATTTCTTAAGAACTCCACTCGATAACGACCGTATTTAATATCCGCGAATGCTACTAGATTTTATAGCGTTCGATTGAAAAACAGGCCGTTTCGAAAGACTTACATTTGCGTTATTCAATTCGTATAAGATATTCAGAAAAAAAGGATAAAACAATCGACGAACGGACATTAGTGTGTACACGGCATGTCGAGAACCGGAATAAAAAAAACAACGCACAAACTACCGTCTATTATCTACAAAGGGACATTTAGAGGAACAGAGGATGAATTTACACCGGTCATTCGCAGCTGTTTGGAATTTAATATAATCGCAGAGGCGTTACGCTTTTACACGAACCGAGATCGACTAGAATGATTCTGTGATACGAATTTTAGACGGCCTGTTTCCATCTAAGATACATAAACGAGGCGATAAAAGTATATTCTTTTCTGAAATCGAAAACAATTCAAATGTGATTATTCAATTGTGATTATCGACGCGGTCATATTTAATTAATAGAATATTTAGTTCAGTTATCGCAAGATTCATCAGAAGATGATAAAATGAAGCTGATTAACGTTATTACATTTGTCTTAGCTTCGAGTGATTTCGTTATTTTTTTTTAATTCAGTGCCACGACTGTGATGTTTTCCACTAACAGTAAATGTATCAGACCTAAAAATTAATTACGTGCCTTTAAATTCAATCGATCGTAGCTCTGTTTTTAATTAAAATGTTTTCTAGTCGTCTTAGGATTTTCAAGTGCGAGTTTTAATATTCAAAGACATTGTTTCGACAAGGGATCTTCCAGTCGCCGGACAGTTAGAGCAAACGTATACAAAATTATGGAGCATATTTAGAGGTTTGAAATGTATCCGATTTTTCCGTAAATAAACATTCGTCTTCTATAAAAGAAAGATACCGAATCGATTTGTACACTTAATAGAACGCACAATATTAATGACAGACATTATCGGACAACCAATTATATTTGACCGAAGAGCGATTTAAGCGAATAAACATCCTTTTCAACAAACAACTAACTTTATTTATCTCTTACAACCGTTAAATTTGATCGCATCGACCTATCATTCCCCCTCGCCAATATAATATTTTATGAACCGAAAAAATAACAAAACTACCGAATATATTTTTGTACGTACCCCTTCCTCCTAATAGACCACTGCAAAAGAATAGCTCGGTTCTCTACGAAACTTATAATAAAAGGCCATCAATAAACCATGTCGAATGAGTATCAATATATTTTAATACACTAATAAAATATTCATTAAAAAAGGAAGAATTCGGCATATATATATATATATATATATATATATATATATATATATATATATATATATATACATATATACACTGATGATTTTACCACCTAAAGTCGAATTAATAACGCTCGTAAAACATTTTATTACCTTTGATTTTATATGTCGATATAAACATCTTTATGCAGATAACTAAATTATACATATAAATGTCTTTTTCTTTTTACTACACTGGACTATTCGCTCGGAATGAAAGATAAAATTCATTTAAACATTAGAACGTAAACTGAAATATACCAATGGAATATAATGATTATATTATTTGTTGTAAACAAACAGACCGTGGCGTACAGTCGTCGCTGCAAGCAATTTTCAAATGATGATAAAAAAAATGTTTTTTACCGAAAAAATGTACTTTAAAAATATTTGCGACGGTAACTGTTCTGCACGCAGCTCATATATATATATATATATATATATATATATATATATATATATATATATATATATATATATATATGCATATATATATACATATATATATATACATATATATATATATACATATATATATATATACATACATATACACATACATACATACATATATATATATATATATATATATATATATATATATATATATATAAATGTGATTCCTGAGTGAAGTTATAATAAGAAATATGTTTGGTGAAGCGACATTAAATGAATTATAGAGTTGTAGCGTTTAATTAAATTTTAATGTACGATCAAACTTGAGTGTTCGTTAGTAATACACCCGAACGTATACCATATCTATCTATCTATCTCTTTAACGGAGTTTTCAATTAATTTACTTGACGCACATTACATTGATAGAAATTGAAACTTTGTACGTTTATTCAGTTTTTTTTTTTGACATCGTACTCACTGGATAACGCCCGTTGACAAGCTCTAAAATAATAAATAATAACACCGATAGATTTCTATCTGTTTTTTTTTCGGATTTCAGAAAAACAATGTACGATTTAAATGCCGCGGTGTCGTGTCGACGATACATTTCCCCGATATGTATTAGACTGGTCCCCCCCCCTATATATATATATATATATATATATATATGAAAGAACAAACGTATCCGTTATTTTTTCATAATCGACAGCGTCGACGTATTCGGTAACGTTTCATTAAAATCCGCGATAACCTCTAAATGATCATTCGCAGTATCTCGCCGTCGAATAACAAAAGGATGATGATTTATTGCATCGTTCGGGCGAATGTGGTCCGGACGACTCTCCGTGCGCGTGCACGATCGCGGAGACGGCCGGAATGCCGCGTGGAAAAAGATCAAAAAGAGAAAAAAAACATATTTTTCGCACGGATCGGTCGATCAAACAATTACCCGGTTCGGAAATGCGTCGCGGAACGAAAACATATTCGATCGTACGGATCCGCCGTTCAATGAATCGTCGATCTTCCGCGCTTCTCTGTTCTTTTAAATTAACCGGCGGGCGTCTCTCACTCGATCGATTGCTCTCGGTTTGTATTTGCGCGCCACGGTCTAAGCACTGAACGTCATTAGGGGCGGCGCGGAGCACCGTACACTGTAAAACGTCGCGGGATATCCCTCAGGTGTAGTTAATCTTCTCGGTAGATGTTATTCTTAGATGGAAGTGTGCAGCAAGCCAGTGGCGGTTTATCCGAGACTCGGGACGCTCTCTATGTACGCTACAACTCCGGAGTTTCAAATAGTTTACTCAGAAATTGGATATTAAGTTCAGGGACGACCGTGTGTGTGCGTGCGTGTGTGTGTCGAACGGGTAACGCGATACAACGAGAACTAAATTATTAATTGTCTTGAGAGTGCGTGCATAAACAGCAGCGACCGATACGTTCATTCCTGACGACACTCAAATGTGTTTTTTTATGCCGAGTACCGCTCGTGTTTTCCAGATCTTTAATATAATCTATTCACGTGCTGTTCTCAATTTACAAGAAGTTTGAACTTTGAATAACAGCAGTTCTGGTACATTAACATATAAAAAGGTTCTCTCTCTCTCTCTTTTAATCTTATTCTTTGAGATCACCGATCAATATAATAAACTGCTAGGATTACTCATTGAACGTAATCGACAAGAAAAATATAGCAACGTGACGTATTCACGACGAACTGGTCGTGAATACTTCATGTGTATGCTTATAGAATCCCTATAACGTTTTAAAACACATTAATCACATTCATTATTTCTATTTGGATCTTCTTCTGACTGCCATTCTTTCTTACAAATTATCTTGTAAATATAAAAAAAGATGAAAAGTAATTGAATATCTAAAGAAATCAAATAAGACACATGAAATTCGACAATGATAGACATATATCTGGGGCTTAGGGATGCGGTCGACACCTTAGATCATCAGTGTCCGAATACGAATATAGAACACAATCTCGATCGAGCACCTAGGGTGCGAACCGTCCCCTTATTGAAACCTAAACGCGTGCCATGTTCGATCACCAAAACAT
>CM068320.1:38099146-38326646 GCA_034766995.1 Acanthacorydalis orientalis | reverse complement strand
TAATTATACCGATAGACTGTCGCTAAATCATTTTTTTTAAAAAAATAAACATCGGCTAGTTAATAAGTTCAACAGTTTCAATATTCGGTCGGAATAAATAAAATCGGGCAATACTTTCATCACAGACAACATTAGAAACCGTTACACATTCGTTTCTCTACTTGAAGAAAACCAGATATGATGGCTGGCATAATACTTTTGTATCCGTAATGGATACCGAGAGAATTTTATCGACCTATATAACCATTACGAGACGAAACGCCACGAGAGTCGAATCGAACAGAACGAGCGGAGGGAGACAGACGTGCACGGTTAGACAATAGTCTTCGATACTTGTTGAAAAAAATCACATTCGATAAAAGTAGATTAACTGAACGCCACAAACAGTCGATCGAATATAAAAGAGACCCCGCTAAAATCATAAAAATAAAAAAAAACGATCTTTTTAATCATTAGTATTGTAATGATTAATTAGCATCGGAATTTCAGATTGGCAGCACGTTGTTATTAAAAACGTATCAATTATTATGTGACGTGGACGTTAAAAATAGCTTAAAGAGAAACGATTTTAAAATGTCAAAGGTACGATTTGTCAAAAAAACAGTGCGGTTTTTCAATGGGATCGCGCACGGCGTAATTAACGGCACGGACGTCCAAACAGAATGATTAGCGACAAAGGGACACCGTCGACAGTACATGAAAATCAAATTACACAGTTTATATCGACTATAATTATTTCAAATCGGTCAGAATTCGATGCATGGACATAGTTAGAGATACACTGTCGATTTTCAGTGGAAAAACGAGATAGTTGTGAGCCGACGTGATAGAAAAAATGAGACAAAAATCAGGGCAATTTAAGAATCGCACACTGTACGAAAATCCAACGAGAAACAACACAATTATCGAAATAAATAGCACTCTTTTTTATTTCAATATTTAACGGTAATATTGTAGATAGAAATTTCAAAATAACCAATTCTTATCATAAGTTGTGTAATACATATATATATATATATATATATATATATATATATATATATATATATATATATATATATATCGTAAGTAGTAAATTTATTTATACATTTTTATGATGATAAAATTAATCAAAACTTTCTCAAATGAAAAAATTACTTTTTATCCAAAATTGCAAGAATTTAATCAAAAATCGGCTTCTGTTTTTTTATGAATAGAAAGATTCACAGTCAAATCAAATAATTATTAAAAAATGAACACGACTGGACGAAATCTGTAAAAAATCTGGACTGGTAAAATACTCAACCTCGATCGGCCAAACTTACAAATAGAATATGAAGAGCTGAAACTGTTAAACACAACAGAAACACATTTAAACGCTGCGATCCGATAACAGTGTTCATGGATTTTTTTTGGACAATAATATCGGTATCTCTTCCCATGTACACACGGATTAGATGACACGATATAAGAAAACAAACCGAGACCAACATCGTATCAAGAAGTAGACTGGTCATGCGGGTTTTGAACTTCTCGGTGCAGTCAAAGTATCGAAGGCTGTCGGCGTTCAAATCGGGACACAAAAAAACAAATACCGGCGAGAACGATTAGATAGATAATAAAGAATAACAGTTCGGAACACTTGCATTCTTAGAGGAAGGCGTTTTCCAATCTAAAATCGTACACCGCAGACTGCTGCGGTCGACCCGTCCGAACCGAAAACTCGTCCGTGCGCCGAACGAGACACGGAACGGACGGTTCGGGCGTCTCCTGCGAAATGCACACAATAAAAAGAGAAACGTCCGTCCGCACTGACACACACTCCATCGACATTATGGTTATTTATTATAGGCCGAGTTTATTCGACGAAACGCGAGCATGTTTACCGATATTACACGGTACACGTTTTATTGCCTTGTTATCCGTCCGTCAGAACGGCGTTTTTCTCTTCTCCCCGCTCTTCGATATTCACTCGATATTTTTATTGCGAGGTGAAATATAATTTCGTCGTTCGTCGTCGTCGTCGTCGCTGTTTTTCTTTTTTCAAACGTGCCGCTGTAATTCACGATCTAGGATTCTGAAAACGAGAGGCGGCGCTACTAATCGTTGTCGTCGGGGTACGACGGCTCCCGCCGTCTTCAACATCCAAAAAGTCGAACGCGCGACACAAACGCACACATCGACGCGTACGTACGTACGACGGGGGAGACACGTACGTACGTACGTACGCACGCCTCCGCGTCGAACAAGAATTCAAACGAAAAGGGACGGCCGCACGCACAAACGTCTCCGAGCGATTAATTTATATTTGTACGACACGGAAACGGACTGCGGCTTTTTGTCGACGTGCACAAGTAACGTTTCGGGTCGGATATCATGTCGAACACTTTAATCTCGATCGACCTGCCTGATGATATATGCACGAGATCGCGTCTGATCCTCTCGAAATCATATATCACGGATCGTGCGTTCCCTGTTTAATTGCCGCTAATGTTTTTATTGGATACACTTTAATGTCCTTGCACGGAACGGCCGCCGCACAAACATAAATCATACGACCGTTTTAGAAACAAACGTAACGCTATCGTCTGCGTCTTGAAACTATTTTCGTTTCCTTACGGTCGGTGTTCTTTATTTCTGTTTCCCTATTAACGATCTAGTCCTTCAGATAGGTACTGGACACCGAACGTGGAAACAGAAACAAACAATTCCGACCGCAAGGAAATATTTTCGAATGGCACGTACCGGGCGTGCAAACCGATTCGGTGTCTCTTTTTTTATAGAAAATAAACGTTCACAATAATTCGATGAAACAAACGCGATAATGAGTGAAACAGAAAAGTACAATACCGATAAGAGTTGTTATATTAGGATGTACGGTCTGTGAGCAATCTTCAGCCCCTTCACTTCATTCAAGAACTACTGATTACGGAATTAAATTCACTCAGAAAGATAATAAATTTGTTCGATTATTTTTTTTTTTTTTGATACGGCCAAGGGAAATGTCAGACGTACAAACTGATTCGGTGCTTGTTTTCATAGAAAATGAATGTTTATTTACGGAAAAACGAATTCTTTCGATTAGAATACGAAGGGTATACACAGTGTCTTATATGCCAACTTTTCATACTTGTAAAGTTATACGAACTGCATGGCCAATATATATATATATATATATATATATATATATATATATATATATATATATATATATATATATATATATATATATGTATATTCTTCTGTAATGTCAAAACTCCACGCACTTATTAATTTAATAATAAATGTATTTTATTTTAAAGTAATGATCAGTGCAGAACCGATTCCGAATTGTGCTGTGTTCTATTGTGGACTGACTCAAATATCAAACTCCACTAGTTTTGTTGACAGCACGAAAAAGACTCATGAAAACCGATGTCTATCAACACTAGCCAGCTATAACAATGCAATATGCCTTTGTAGGCACCGGCCAGGCTGTCTACTGCTTTTAATTGTTGAATACAAACTTCTGACGCCGATCACACACACTCGGGTCATAACAATATATATATATATATATATATATATATATATATATATATATATATATATATATATGTATGTGTAGTGTTTTTAAATGTCGAAATTGGCACTTCGAAATCCTAAAACGACGAGAAAATACTTTAATTTAAAACAGAGTCGCGGTTGAGTCGATTTAAAGGCACAGAATTATTTTCTCGCATCTAATACACAGGAACGAAACAGATTTAACAAACACTAGCGTTTAGTGTGAATAAGTTAATTAAAAATATGAGTTCGAAACAGAGATACTGATTGTTAAAGAGTGAACGCTTGAACGTGCTTTTAATATTACCTACACTGTGTGGTCTGTGTCTCGTGACAAATTAAAAAAGAAAAACAACCGTTTATGGGAACAATCGGCGAACAATCCGCGCACAGCCCTTCAATAAGTTTGCTTGTGCCGCTCGATCGGCGAGGAAGAAAAACCCGTGCACCGAATGTAATATTTCGTTCGGGACCGTTTCGAGCTCGCGAACTGTCTCGCCAAAAGATAAAAAAAAAGCGTATGAAAAATACACATTCAGAATTCCTTTCGAAAAATAACAAGCCGAAACAAATTACAAATCCGAGCTGACGAAAATCCGTGCATTTTTCACCGGGAGGGGGAAAAAACCCGTACAGTGTCTGCTCTCTCTGACAACCCGTAATTGACGTATTTACCGTGCAACGTCGTTACACAGAGGAAAAAAATCGGTCGACGGCACAGAATTTATCGAGAAGTCGACGATAATAATTCGAGCGTGAAAATACATAACCGTGTTCTTACTCTATGACATCTATATCTATACATATGCATGCACGTGTTTCGTTTTCATTGTGTTTTCTCTTCTCCGTTTGTTCGGACAGATGGTCGCAGGGACTGCTGTTCCATCAGGCGATGGTCGACTGCGCTCGGGCGGCGATCCTGTTGCCGTTGGGCGTCAGCATATTCCGGTGCCAGCCCGTCAATAAATGCTCTCTGGTCGAGACGGCGTTCCTACTGCTCGTCACCGTGTCGACGGTCAACATGTTGACGACGGTTCTAAACGATTCGCCGGTGTTCCCGGACGACGAGGACGACGACACGGAGCTGACGGCGCCGCTGCTAATGGACAGTCCGCAGGTGAGGCTCATCGCGGTCGACGACGACGCGCACGGTCCGTTCGATCGAAAGAATCGTTTCGAGACGAATCGCAGACCGATGCTCGTAACGAGAGAGCGAGGGGGAGAGAGACGTTCATTTCGTCACACCCCTTCTCGATTCTTTCAATAAAACGCTGAGCGTACGTTCTAATGTCCTTAATCGAGATCGAAGATGGCACCGTTGCTTTCAATCGCATCGATATGTGTCTATCGACGACCTGTTTACACTCAGCAAGCTCGACGC
Source organism: Acanthacorydalis orientalis (assembly GCA_034766995.1). Classification (NCBI taxonomy): domain Eukaryota; kingdom Metazoa; phylum Arthropoda; class Insecta; order Megaloptera; family Corydalidae; genus Acanthacorydalis; species Acanthacorydalis orientalis. The sequence continues at coordinate 38,321,740 of CM068320.1, read as the reverse complement.
TTTTTTTTACAAAAAATGTGATCCGTAAAACTCGCAAAAAAAAAACAAACAATAACGTATGAAAATAGTAACGCGTTAATGACACGTAGTTTCAACAGCGCTGCAATAAAAATGTATATAAATATTTCTCCGGCGAGTATGCCAGAAGCGTTCGCATGGAAAACACTTCTGGACCGAGTTTTTCCTCCGTGTCTTGTTGTCATTTCGTATTCATACATGTTTTGCGAGTTTTTATCATATTCTATTTTCTACGCGCGAAATGTGTTTCGTGCGAACGTACGAGCCGAAGACAGTTTGTAAATGTTTCGGAATATAAAGTCTTACACAACTGTGAAACTGTAAAATCGATTGCGCTAATTCGTCGTGTAAGATTTCTTTTTTTGCACACTGCACAGAGTAAATGTTTGTGACTGGATGCAGATGTGTCTTTCTTCAATTCGATCGTAGCAATGAATATCTTCAATTAGATTCAAGTTCACTAATAGCTCGTGTTAAGAACTAGTCCAATACTAAACTTCGGTTAATAATGACCGGCCGTTTAAAAATTTCAAACGATCAAATATTTATACACACTTGTTATTCCACATAATTCGCAAATGTGTCGATTTTCTTCCTTACTTTAGTGTGTGAATCACGTGTCGTTGTATTATCACTTGTTACTTTAGTGTTAACAACGCCGATACCGGCTCCTGTCGTTAAATACGTGTTTGCATGCGAACTCGAATCGTAGAACTGTGTAGAAACCCTTCGTTCGTTCTTATAGACATTTGTGATTGAGGCGCGCATCGGCAGCCGAGGTCACCGTTCAATCCTATACGTTTAAATACTCTCCTTTTATACATTACATAAAATCAATACTCAAAAACGTATGGCATGAAATGATTAGATTTCATTTTATCGTTTAATAAATTAAATTTAAACGTAGTAAACGCGTCGTTCGAAGTTACATAAATGTAATACTTTCGTAGGAAAGTGCTCGATAGACGGAAGAGAAAAAAATAGAATAATGTCGACGCGAACGGATAAAAGTGTAAATAGCAGATTTCCGAATGCATCGTATGTTGTATTTCTCGGACCATCGCGTGGTATTTACGATGATACAGTTTCGAATCGATGTAAGATTTCGATTTTCGTAAACAGTCGACGACTCCGACCGAATCAGACATATAAGGACGCAGTTAATTTCCGGGCCGAGCGCGCCTCTTATTCAATAGTCGCGCCGTCGAGCGGCGTTCGCCTCCCGACCGAATCCCCGCTACATGAAACGTTCGTTCCAGTGCGTCCTGTTCGGCACGTTCATGATCTGGTTCGCGTCGATCACGATCAACCTCGGGCCGACGTTCCTGAGCGGCGCGCTCGCCGCGAACGCCGAGACCGGCCACAACACGCCGAGCTGCCCGCTCGTGCACGGCCCGTTCCGCCACTACGTCCTGAACGTCCTGTGGATCGTGATCAACGTGATATGCGTCCTGCTCACGCTGTTCCACCTGCGCAAGCTGCACCGCGATCTGACGAAGGCGAACGTCGAGGCCGTGCGCGTCGCCGGTCTCGTCACGACGCTGGTCAGCGTGACCGGCGGCGGGCTGTCGAACAACGCGAACGCGGCCGGCGCTAATGCGGGAAGCAACGCCGGCCTCAACGACATCGGCCACGGAAACACCGAGCAGCGGGTAAGTGCTCGCAATAAATATAAATATATACAGACAGATCGGACGGGTCACTTTTCGTCGAGTACTCTACTCGATTGAAAACCACCCGCGGAGATCGATTTCATTTATCCCGTGCGCATTAAACTACACACGACACATGAGAATTCAACTACAGACCGACGAATACTTAAGAAACGGAGCGCGATCAGTCATTAACAAACTGTCAGGCTGAAAATCATCAACGATCACTTTTTTACCGAAGCAGAAAAAAAATAATATTTTCTTCCATTTACATATTAATAAATTCATACACAAATATATATATATATATATATATATATATATATATATATATATATATATATAATTCAGGGTGTGCCCCCCATTCATACATTTTGCATTACAATATTGACATTTTTTCATTAATATAGAACGACCTTAATTTAATCAGTTACGTATGAAATTAAATTAAAACTTATTTCCAATAGTGGCATGTTCTTTTTTTATATCTCTTTCTACAAGATAGAATTCCCTATACGGTTTGCATATCTGCGGTCACTGAATTGCATGTTGCATCGTTTCTTCTTCGTTCACATCGCACACAGTTACATTTTTCCACGATGTTTATCGTACAGACATTGCCATCTCTGTCGATAGATCGTTCATTTTTACTGTCGATTCTTAACTAAGGAGATATGGGTTCTTGTACATTTTGATTAATAAATACTGATCCGTACTAACTGCGTACTTTATTTGTTTACAGAGACGTGGTTGTATGTTGATTGTTCTTTTCTTACACTGTTCTTATTTAGTGTCAATACCTGAACTCTTTCAATACTTCACATTGAGTCATATAAGTTATGTATTATTTATCTCAACTTGAAATTTAAATCCGAAGTTTGGTAAACGAGCGGTCAATTGCTTTAAAGTGATTCCATTGAGCTTATATTTCGATGTGTCGATATCAATTACTTTTCTTCCCTTTTGTAGAAGTGGCTGTACACACTTTTTTACCACTTTTCAAAACGTCATATACTCTTGTATATTTGTTAACTCTCTTCTTCTCTTTCCACATATACATGTACATATACACACACCGCTTCCAACAAAACGGTATTCTTTCTGTGCACGGATCATAAATCGACTTTAAACTGTTCCAAAACGTGCCTGCGTACTTCATTCCGAATTCGAACCTCATCCGCGCCCGAGCTTCACGAATTCTCCAACGTATTAGAGACTTCAGACTTTCATAACGCTATGCTACACTACACTTCTAATGTCTAAACTACACGTCCACGATAATAGTGCGGACACTTCGAGCGAATTGAAAATCAACAATTTTTAACACAAAACACATACGGCGTCTCTCCGGAAATCGTCCGTGTCTTGTGGATGGGGGGGGGGAGCGTGCTCGTCCTCTCGATTTACACGTCGGTTTTTTTTCCTGTACGGTAAACGGTTCTTCGATCTGCATTAAAATCAATCGCGGCCGACAACAGTCGAAGCAAAGAGTCGAGCGTTTCTTTCATTTCTTTTTTTCTCCTCCGGAACGCGGGACGGCGCCGCTCGGCGGGTCCAAAAATAGCGGCGGCTCGCTCCTCGAGATTTGAAATACGACTTTTTATATCGCATAATGCGCGTCGTAACGGCACGTAATTTAATCCCGCGCCACGATATAAATTCACCTTATTATTTACGTACATTAAGACGACACGATGCGCGATAAATCCTCTCCGCGTCTCCGCCCCTCGTACGTCGTATTTATTTATTTTAACAGTCAGACGAAGAGACACTCACGAGCACTGTACGAATGAACATAATTCGCACGCCCGTACGCGCGTTACATCCATCCATGCGGATGCGATACCATTGTGTTATTATTTTAAATAACTCTTGACGAGATTACAAATTAAGTCAGAAATGTCACACTCGGCAAACAAGTATATATATACACAAACGCACGTTCACGAGTTACATTCATAACGGGGCAGAACATATGTAAAGTTGCGTCTAAAGTACATTTTTAATTAAAGCGCTCGGGGGTTGAGCGCACCGCCCCCGGTGAGACGACCTTAAATCGCACGTTTGCAAGTATCGCGCATACGAAATACATCACGTGCAAAGTACAGAGAACGCACACAGACACACACACACGCACACACACAGCCCGGTGCGCGCATCTCGTAAATTCCGAAACCGTGTACGACATACACACAACACGACGCATTCCTCCCCGACTTCCTGTTCGTGTGTCGTGTGCGGGCGCTGGCTTTTCGCACGGGACTGTAAAATGTCTGTCGGTGTCTGTTGTGAAGGCGAACGGCGCGCTCGAGGAGCACAGAAGGATGCGGAACTATCTGCGTAGGATGGAGCAGGAAGGTGTGCAGCGCGTCAAGATGTTCCTCATCATCACGGCGGCGTACGTGCTGTTCTGGGGACCGCTGTTCTTCGTCACACTAGTGCACCATCCGGTCATAGGAAATCAACTAGGTTACGAGGTAAATCATACTCCATCCAGACTGCATGCGTTTCTCTCTCTCTCTCTCTCACACACCCACCCACCAGTGAAAAATGTGACTGTTCATTATCGTAATCTTTTCGTCAGAGATTTATTTCTATTATTCTTTCACGTCATCGACAAAACGTCGGCATATCTCGAGAGTGGGGAATATATTACATATACATATATATATATATATATATATATATATATATATATATATATATATATGTATATATCACGAAATGAATGAACGCAGATTCACAAAAACATTCGTGCAACGAAAACAAAAAATGTCCAGGTTACACGTGTGGGTAGCGTCGAATATTCTCGGCCTTAATAGGAAGGAACGCGCGTTTTCTTTTGCCAGAGACTTTATTGCAGCACGATACTCGATTTTGCTCGCACTTAATAAAACATGTCTCAGTCACTGTACGACTGATCAAGGTACGCCACTAAAGGGACACGAATAATAACCCTGCACAGATTCGTCTTGCGTATAAGCACTTTAGGCCGAGAATATTTGGCGCTAGCTCCCTTTGTCTTATGCCCGACATCACATCTGAATATTCGTGAACGTACACTCGGTTACGCCGTTTAAAAATGAATACTAAATAAGCGTTTTTTTCCTGATAATAATTGCGTTTTATTTAAAAAAAAAAACAATTTTAAAATGATTTGGATTATTTGATAAATGTGTTTCAATGTTATTAACAATAAATGTAACTGTCGATAAAAAAAAACAACATTTCGATTTATTGTTTTATATACATATATATATATATACATATATATATATATATATATATATATATATATATATATGTAACATACATGTACGCCTATATTATGAAAACATTTACAAAAGAATAATAAATCAAATTATTCAATTATGTACAATATATTCATAGCGTACGGCGGTGATAAATCTCTGCAGGCACTTTTTTTCACGAGAATCCATATTAAAAATGTCATTTTATGAAATAGCCTAGTTTCAATATCTCCCCCGACGTGTGCGTATCGTACTTTTCTTCTTCTATTCGATGAAAATCGTACAATTCGGTATCGACGAGACATTAAAAAACAGAACACACGAACACGTCAGCTTATGAATCGGCGATTCGACTCTCGCTCATCATGTGCCGTCGCGCAGTCGTGAAGAGGCTTTTAAACTAAAAGACGATTATCGAATTATATCGGTATCTAACGGCCGGCCCGCCACATCTCGATGGATATACATTCGTGACGGTTCCATTAATTAATTAAAATCAAACTACTCGCTGTCCGGTATAAAATCGGACCGAGATTCACGAGAGATCCATCCACCCTAAAGCGAAACTATTCGCACACGACGCTGAACAGTGTCCGTTCCGGCCGTACAAAGTACAAAACTGACCGAATGAACTTGTTCCGTGGAGCGGTTACATTAACCGGACACGCTCCCCTCGTTCGGTTCGGTTCAGTTTTGCTCGCCCATTAACGACAACTTGCTTTCCTATTTGAACATTGAACTCTTTCCGATCTTTGAATAAAATTTAAAAAAAGACCGATCGAACGTACGAAACGCACACAGCGCTGCAAGTGCGCGAGAGCGAATTCCAAAAGTGAAACCGCTAGTGGAAAACAAACAAACAAACAAACAGACGGACGCGATTCAAACTTTCCGAACAATTTATTATTAATAGGCGCTCATAAATTTTTTGTGCGCCGAAGACGACTCGTTAAATATTGATGTCTACAGTGGCGATTAATTAAATGGGCTGTGCGTTAATTTTCTTTCGTCGTGCGGGAACATAAACGAGGGACTCGAAAGTAAGTAGTTTTCGCCGAGAGGAAAGTATTTGCATAAAATAACACTTATTATGAAGACATATGCGCCGCAATGAAGTATCGAAGTTTTCGCAATCTGGCGAATGTTTTAATTACCGAATTTCATTTATATACATATACGCGCACACACTCTCTCTCCGTCTCTCTCCGCCTCGAAAGTTCGCGACGATGGAGTTGTAGTTTGTTTCAATTTTCGCCGGTTAATAAATTTTGACACTGCATGTTTTTCGTGTGGAAAAAAAAGTTTTTCTAAATTTATGAACGCAATTGTACGAGATGAATAAATCAGATTTCGTCCATTTGATACTTTTTTTACATGCTTTATATATATATTTTTTCCTAAAACGTCTGTTCTCGTTCGCCGGACAAAGGATTTGAAATTTATCATTTCTGATATCCTTAGACATATGTTTAAGTATATATATATATATATATATATATATATATATAAAATACATGCTTAAAAAATATGTCGTTGATCTTTTAAATGTAACAAACAAGTCACCTATCTATTTACTGATTAATTGTATTTTGGAATGCCTTAAACCGAAATACACATCAGTGTTCTTGATATCATTAAATCCAATGCTAATTTCTGTTAGAAATCATTGCAAATTTTAATTTAATTGTACTTAAACTTTAATACACTTAACACACACACACACACACACATATATATATATATATATATATATATATATATATATATATATATATATACACATGTATATGTAAATGTGTATATTAAAACAGCTACTCATTTCAGTTATACAAAAGTACACTCTTAAAAAATGTACAAAGTGATTTAAAACTTATCATTTTTGAAACGAGAAAGCATCATATATATATTACACATATATGAAAAATTACATGTATTTACATCCGACCCGCACGTATAAGCCAACATTGTTAAATTAATAACGGCGGTGTATTTTTCTCGCCCCACACGCGCCCTTAGAATTAAATTATACCTGTCACATTAAATCAGCGACGTGTTCAAGTTCTGTGCACAATGCGAATTGTTTTATATACATATTTTTTTCAATTTGTTACTTCTATTCAAAACGGTACGCGCGCAATGTAAATTACAAATTTTGTGTCATTGCTGTGCTTTTTTTTAACTTTTGTCGGTGCGTGTTGTTACATATAAATTTATATATATATATAAAGAGAGAGAGAGAGAGAAAAGTCAATTTAATAGAATTTGTTTCATACAAATAAATAGAAATTTACAGCCTCTCAATCGTCTACATGTTCAATTCGGAATATGAAAATTTAACAGTGGACCGTACAAAAATACATTTATTCATTCGTTTAAGTGACAGAATAACCGCAAATTGTACAGTGAATTTCGAAATGGGTAGATGTAAAAGTAATCCGTACGATAAAAATTATCGAGTTACACTGAAAATTGCTATTTTTTATTTGAAACACCAACAAATCGAAATGATGACAAAGTACATCAGCTATTAAAATTGTGAAATTTATTTCATACAGATATTGAACCTATTCAGACTGCGGGAGGCTTTCTCCCGCTTACGTTCATGATTTATTACCAGAGGAAGCATATTTTCAACATTCTGCAGTATTACAATACAACAAAGCAGTTATATATATCTAACTAATACATGAAACACAATTCCAATTTCTTAAATGTTAAAGTAAAATACAGAATTTTTAAATTACAATCGAAAATTGCGAATCTAAGTGTTAACTAAAATAAAGATGATATAAAAAAATCATACGAATAACGTTTAGATTTTTTTTGTAAAATATCAATTTGAAGCTTTTTCGTAATCAAAAAGCATACAAATATTATGGCTAATTTAAATTGAATTGTGTTCCGGATTCCTTAAACGATTTTTTTAAAGAGTACGAATTAATTTAATGCAAAAATGAGACATGCAGAAAACGGTTAACGTTAAAAAATGTTCTTGTTCCTTTCATTCGTATTTAACTCGTTCGAATCGAACGAGCATCAATCGTAACATATCACGAAAAGTGTCTATTCAGATACCTGAGCCAAAACATTAACTCTCACCTACTGTATTGTAATTTAAAGGTACGGATCGATAATGAGACAAACTAATACACCAAATGTTCAGATTTAAGTTTCTTAAATTTCCCTATTTAATTTCACTAGAAAAATAAACGTTTTTGGACCGAAATGAGCTACTTTTGAAACGAACGTCCTCATGTTTATATATATCATGTATGTATGTATGTGTATGTATGAATCTCCGAACCCAATCCGAGCGTAACAACTGATGGCCACCCATTTACAATGATGTGATTTTTACGACAGATAACTCTACACATATCATACATCCACGCATTCATCAATCCCACGTTGTTTTTGGTGCTACATCGAGGGCTCCGTCAAGCGCTACTCGACATCTGTTGTGGCTGCTGCATGCACTGCACGCACCTGCTGCTCGACTTGACGGGTCACATAGTCCACGCGGCAGGTCAGTAAATACACACACACAAGCGCGCGCGCGCACACACACACACACCCAAGCACACAAAGCACGCAGGACATGTCACGCATCAAACAGAAGTTCCGCCCTATATACATATATATATATATCTATACACAGATATCCAGTGCTTTCTATTTAATGTTTTATGTGACTGGAATTCATAATGAACGTGCGACGATGATTATCAGAACATCATATTCGTACCGCGATAACATAATTTAATATTATGGAGTAATCGGATAACACACTTATTTCTCGCATGAATTATTATAATTACCGTGATTGTTAATACACGTACATATTTACACGAATTACAATCGAGAAGAAGGTCAAACGACTATACGAATAAACAAGTAATGCCGTTGTTACAGAACGAAACTGTTTCGAAATCACTCCTCTGATTCACTCGAAACTGTATTATTCAAATAGTACTTCTTGTGCACTTAAGAAGAAAATATCTATTTTGTTATTTCAATCGTCCCTCGAACCATATCAGCGGTTTACAACACCGAACCGTCTTAACATCAATGCAATCAAATTTATACAGCTAATGAGTTTTCGTTTAAGGTCTGTAGAACGTTTCATAAAGCGGTTATTTTATACCTTACGACAGTTTTAAATGTAAATGATCGACGAACAGTGAAGAGGATAATATCTCTACTTGTAATTTTGTTCGAAACAAAAAAAGAAAAACAATACCGGGCTTATAATCAATTTCGGGGGAGAACTTTTGATGGATTATTTTACGATTTCGAAATGATACTTCATCAATCATAAATGATACAAATATATATATATATATATATATATATATATATATATATATATATATATATATATATATATATATATATATATATATATGGAAAGAAATAGAGTTAGAAGCACATCTCTCTTTGAAAGTATTTTATATAAAAAATAATGTTCTTATAAAACGGAATATTATTTTTTGATTTTATATATATAGTTATATACATATATATATATATATATATATATATATATATATATATATATATATATATATACATAAAATCAAAAAGAAAAGAATTACTTTTTCAAACATACAACAACTAAATTCATCGTTATTTATCTGAAATCACTACTGTGTCTAAGACAATCTGTTCAATACCAATCACACATTTCAATCTAAGGACGACCGCCGTTTAATTCATGAACATTTTACTCGTGTCCGAGGTGTTTTTTTCTGTTTTGTGCCCGTGCGCAAAAATTAAACGCCTGCACTCAATCATACACTTCATTTGGAACGAACTTATTTGTTTAAACAAACGACGGTCGAACAAAACAAAAAAAAAAACAACCAACCAAACAAACAGATAATCGATCCGACGGACACTTTTCAAGATTGACCGAGTGGAGAAATTTGAATCGTCGACAAGCGATATCGAGTGTTCCGCCGATAAACGGAAAGGAACGTGCACTCTGGAATGTTTCGAGGCGGCCGACCGTGCGACTGTCACGAGACAAAAGAGACGCACTGCAAACGACTGAATCGATTGAAGGGCGGTTAAGATGCCCGACTGTTGTTGACGAGCGGCGGCCCGCCTGTACGTGCTGCGTCGTCCATCTCTCGATATTATAAAGTGGCACACCACTTCAGATCGACATCGATCCGATGTGACGGCAGACAAGCAAGTGTTAATTAATTACAGAGATCTGTGCGTTCGACAAGATTCGTTCGATTCTTCGAAACGATCTCTTTCGGTTATATTTTTTTTTTTAAAAAAAAAAACGATCGTGTTTTTAATCAATCGCGAAGGTCTTAAAAACTTAACTCGTTTCGATATCGAAAGTGCGGCTCGATGTGAATTTCAGAAGGTGACAATATTACAATCTCCGCTGATTTTGTCTGTCTCGTTTCTACTCACTCGAAAAATTGATTTCACTTCAGTGGCGAAGGATCTACTTTAAAAAAGAAAATACATTAAAGCGTCGTTGAAGAATTACAGTGTTACATTTAAAGGACAAATCTATTCTCGATTGAAATTCCTAAACATAATACCGATTTATTTAAGAGCAAATTTATTATTTTAAGCTCCGGAAGATAAATTAAATTATTATTTAAACAACAATGAAACAGAATGGAAATAAAAAGAGTCGTTTCGAGATTTTATTAACATTTTAGGAGTACAACCATATATATATATATATATACATATACATATATGTAAGCTCCTCTTCAACCTTTCACAATTGCATGTGAACATTCGGCTACCCTTATAAATTTTTTATTTCACTGTTATGTTCACATATATGTGTCTCGTAATACAAAAAAGAACTTTATGCTGATACATTACGAAAGTGTAAAAACATTTTGAATGCTGTTCAATAAATCGTACTGCGTACAACTTTCGAAACATAAGAATAAACATTTCGAATGTAATCTTTATGAAACGTGTCAATCAAATTCTTAACGATTACACTTTTAAGTGATGAGCGCCGTCTGCGTTTTCAACGAAAACATCACTTATCGGACATGGAATATTCGCATATTAGTAATTCAAATAACGTTCATAATTAACGTGCATAATTATTTTTTTTATTCACATATCTATATTTATGGAAAAGTGAATAAACAGCTGAAGAGTTTTCGCAGTGATGTGAAAAACTACTAATTTTTGAACTGAATTGAAATGAAGCCCTCGAATCAAATATACATTCATATAAAGTTACCAGCACTTTCAACGAGTTCTCAGCAGTTAGAACTGTTACAGGTTTTTTTTTAATAATAAAAATGAAAATACTATGAAAAATATGAATATACATGAAGTTGTTTTATGATCATCGTGTATATATATATATATATATATATATATATGCGTGTGTGTAAATAATGAAAACTAATATTTTCTTCAAATAATAAAATATAATTGCAAGAATATGCGGTGTCTGTCACGAATATTAAATATTAATTTCTGTTTCACTTCGAGGCCCGTACGTCGACTGTTTGCATCTTGAAAACTAATTACGGCGTCTTATCTGTAATTCGGTTTCGAATCAAAATGACTGTAGTAATAGCAAGCGCGCTAGTAGAGTGAGACGAGACGGATTAACGCGAATCGAACGAATCGCTCAATTAAAACGAAAATGCAGAGGACTTAATAAACGTTCGTTTCAAGTTAATTTTATTGATCGTACGAAGCGCGGTTAAGACGGAGACATAAAAATTATACGGCGGATTTTTGTACCGCTCGCAGTGCTTCGCCCGTCGATCTGCCTGACTGTCTGACACGATTCTCCGTACTGCTCTCCCTCGCGATTTCTGATATTGTAGAAGTATCCGAACGATATAAGACCGTGCGCGCGAAAAGGAGTCGAAGAGGAATCTAACTGCGAGAATCGGTGTAACGACAAGTTGTACGACGGCTCCGAGGTCTGCCGACCTTTAAGAGAACGGTCTGCAGACGTTTCAGTGTCGTCAGTCGTTAATTTTCATTAGCGTTCACGTAGATTTCAAACGGTCGAACACGATGCGTTTCGGAGCTTTCCTTCTAATTTTTGCAAAACACACACTCGAGCCACGTATGATCGAACGCGTACTCGACTGACAGCGTGCGCGCGGAACACTGATCTCTGTTCCTCCTCTTTCGTGCACGAGCAAATGAATCTAAACTCGGAACGCACCTAGTGCCCCGAATTGCTGGCTTCGAACGGGAGACTGCGCCACGCTCGACACCGTCCCGCACAGAAGACGAGAATGTGAATAACATGTGCGGCGCCGCATCACTGTCAAACTTTTGCGTGAAAAATCCAACGCACGCAAAACTGCACGACACCCGGTCACCGCTGAACTCCTCACGCCCTAGTCGACTCGCGCACAACACGGCGCGCCGCTCTAAAACAAACGGTCTCCGCACAGACGCCCGACAGTGACCGACCGGTGGATACGACAGCGCGCGCGGCGGCGTCCCTGACGCCGACCCCGTCCGACGAATTCTTCACGCTCCGCGGACTTTCCGTCCGAGCGACCCACGCACGACCGCAAGAAGTACACACACGTGTCGTAACACTGACAATATTTCAGAGCCGTTTCGGCGAGTCGACGGAAATTCTTCATGCAATTAACAGTGATGTCGGAGTGTACCCATATCATAATTTATATCCGAGTTTACACCTGTCACGGGTGATCCGGACCCACGTCAAGTGTACGCGCACACCGGCGTTCGCATCACTCGCGTTAATATTTCAAGCAGAATGATATTCGAAATCGGAGATCGATTATCGAAACGGAGGGGCATCGACGTTACCACGGTCTCGTTTTTTAAATACGGACGACAGTCGATCGGCGGGCTGGATTCTGCCGCTTTTTCGCACATGCTAACAGACAGACATTTGGAACAAGGACAACGGCAATAACAACTTAAACAGAAAATAGTCGAGAAAAATGTCCGTTCGGACCGAAATAATAATTCGTTTCACCGGAAACACTTCGTTTCGCTTCGATCCGCTAAATATTCGAAACTCGCGGCACAGGAAACGAGATATGTGTACAAAATTCAAATCAACGTCACGTTCGTTGTGTTTTTTTCTTCTTTTTAGTAGAATTTTAAATTTTTTTTTAAGCGAGAGCCGTGTTCAACGACCGGCCCGTGTGTGATATTCAAGCGACCGTGTTTATAAAATATAAAATATTCAGGCTACCGGATTATAAAATATTCGCCTCGCGCTTTTTTCTGAGAAATCCAGACCTGCGCGCATGAAAACCTAATACGTCTAAATTTGATCGCTAGTGAATTTGAACAGTGAATAGAGTTAATCGATTTAATAACAAACACTGTTTTGAAATCGAGCTGTCAATTATCATATATTTTTTTCGGGATCTACACTCGCATGATCTCACACGCTGAATAGTTGTTCCTCGTCGAATTGGTTTTCCCGTAAATACTTTTTGTTTCCCTTAATGGCATCGACGAAGAAATTCGAAAATTGTCAAAAGATCAGTACATAATCGAGAAGAACATCGGATTAAAATAACAATTACGAGTCTTGCGTCCAGTCGATAATTGAGCGAATTATCCGCTGATTAACCGAACGGTACAGACAGACAGACAGACACACGACCGAAAGCGTTTCCTGCACACCACACACACGCACACACACACACACAAACATCGATCGTCGAACGCGCGCCGTACAACAATAATAACAACAACACTGGCGGGCCATTACCGCTCGTGCATCGCTTCACGTTGAACTCCGCGCGTCGCCGTCTCTCCACAACAATTTCTGAAATTCCTCACGTTCTTCTCCTCCGACTATAAGAGTCGCTCACGGGCACGTTTCTCTCACGCAGGTCAATCGCCGCCGAACATTTCGACGCTGGCGGCCATGAACCTTCCGCCGCCGCCGGACCCGCCGAGCATCAGCGACATCTCGATGCTCAAAGGGCCACTGCCGCCGCCGCCGCCGCTGACGCCACCGCCCCTGCTCGGGGGCGGTGGCGCCGACATCACCGGAAACTGCACCGCGCTGCCGCACAGTGAACTGGTAATTAGGTTATATACGTAAGTGTTGTGTTGAGGGCCTCCCTCCTCTCTCTATACCTTATGTGGATGTATTGTCAAAACGCAAAGCGAATGTAACTGAAACGACGCGTCGGATTCGCGCAGATAAAGAAAAGAAAACGATCGGAAGAAAGGGGGGACGGAGAGAGGGCGAGAACGCGCCGACGGTTCGGCATCGTATGAAATATTCAGGCCGCAATTAAAAAGTTTATCGCGCGTTCGGGCGGCTGAAAAAATAATTCGATTCGTTTTAATCATTCTCGTCGAAAGGGCCGCCTCATAAAAATTGCACGACGATAACTACACAGGTTTCCACTCTGTGTTTCGTCGCGGGTTCTTCTGTCGCGCATTCCCTGTCGCGCGACGCAACAAAATTAGAAACAGTGATCAGAAACGATATTCGTTTCGATGACAAAATACGGAAATATACATTTTTATTTTTTTTTAAAAAAAATCGGCACGACACCGCCACAGAACGGGTTCTGAAACACTTTTCACAAAATTATTTCCACTCTATTCGAATGAGCGATTATTATTTTAACTCTAACATTAATCCACGTAATTGTCCATAATTAATCACCGGGCGGCGGTTCATAACAACACATTTACGCGGTGTTTAACAGTTATTAATCTCTCTAATTACTTCCAAAAAATAAGTCTATTACGAACAATGATTAATATCAATGAACGCTATCGAATAAATACAGAATAATAGACTTTCGCATCAGTACCGTTCGACATAACTTACGGACGAATCTTTCACTGGTCGAATCGACAAGACATTCAATAAAAAATGTCGATCCACGTGTGTTTTTTATCTTCATTTGTGTTCTCGAACATATTCAAAAAGTAGTATTTAATCGATGTGTCTTCATATTTGCAGACGATTTTTTTAACGTCTATTTTACTAATAATCGATTGTGAAACGAGTCTGCCGAAATAGAGATAGCGGAGAAAATTTAAAAAAAAAGGAATTCGTGTCAATTGCCCGTTCTTATATACTCGAAAAAAAATTGTATATTCTTTTGTATTCTTATACAATCGTCAACACTGTATCGACGAATGAAACAGAGAGATGCATCGGTTTGCAAACAGAATAACAGTCGGTAATTTCTGGACGCGAAAACGCGAATTTGGTAATCTACGAGCAATGGACGTCCAACAAAGGAACATAATATGACATTAATTTCCGTACTTCATTCTTATCTGCTCGGATCATACCATTCGAGAAGATTGAATTGCGCGGTGAACACAAGAAATGAGATATTCGGGGCCTTTCGTTCCTATTCCGTAAACAACGGCACCGACAAACATAACTGCACCGTTTTCATCTGTATTTCTTTTTAAAAAAAAAAAAAACTACGGCGAATTAAGTACGAAAACGTAACGATTCTTTTAATAAACCGTTTATATTTTCATTTAGAAGAGAATAGTATCGAATAGAATCACTCACTCTGTTGTAATAAAAATAGATTGAGAATCGATTTCCGCCAACAAACATTTGTCTAATTACAGAATACTAGAAATACAATACGTAACGGATTGTAATTACTCGACTCGTTCTAAATACATTTCAAGAACCAATCTGGATACATTCATAAATTTCAATATCTGTTAGGATGCTTTACTGGAATACTTATTATTTTAACTGCTAAATCTCGCCATCAACATTGTAATTTTATTTCTGAGATCCGCTAAGCTTATAAAGTGTAACGAACATTTTTCGACACGGGCCAGATCTATACAAACAGGGACTTTTTATATATTAGGTCTGCAAATTAAACTCAGTGCTTGTAATAGAATCGATCGTAACTCTGTTTTGAATTAAAATATTTTCTCATCGTTTGACGCTTCTGAAGTGTCGTCCTTAACATTCAAAAACACAGAATACTTTGGTCAAGCAACTGACATGATCTCACAAACCAGTGGTGAACACGACGGGGTCCGAAGAGTAGCCGTATGAGGCATTGCATAGTTTTCGCATTCCAGTTGAAAAAAAAATACTACCGAAGCACCAGGAATGATTCGTTCGGCTTTGAGGAAAGGTGCTACGGCGCGCGGATCGAGCAAAAAAACGTCAAAACAGTGGAAAAGGTCCGAAAAGTCATCGACGACTGCATCGACTCAACGCAGTAATTTTTTTTCGATAAGGGATTCGTCAGTCACCCGATACACTGAGCAAAATTATACAGAATAATTAGAGATATTTTCAGGATTGAAATGTATTCGATTTTTCTGCAAATAAACATTCGTTTTCAATTTAAAAAAGGTACCGAATGAATCTGTACGCCTAACAGATAAAATGGCGGTGAAGTCGCACCTTTTTCTACAAGGCTTTACTAATCCGTCACACCACTAATCCGACAATCACCGTATACTGAATATCGAATCAGTATTTAAAATACAGACAGTGTGATATATGCACTGATTTATATACAGTCAATAAAAAAAATAATACCGTACAATACGTCTCTTATGATGTATACCACCTATACAAATAATGAAATGTAAGTAAATCTGAGTTTAATATTTATCGAAGACGAACACATCGATCACAGTTGTACCTATCGGTGTTTCTCCTTTAATCGGTATCCTATTGAAAACAGTGTGTTTCGGTGCACGTGCAACACATGTATGTGTATTTCTGTATAATTCAAGAAAGTCCACTTGCCGCGTCGTTCCGTCGAACATTAACAGCGCCCACACAGATTTTAACGTAACACGATTTCAGTGTTATTCTCGATAATGCAGTCACATTATCTCCTCGAACTACATTCGTTATCGTATAACGGCGGCGGATTCGACGGACCTTCGGGGACCCACGGACCGCACAAGTGCAACCGCACACAACTGATCGAACGCGTTTCAGTTACATTCGCTTAGTAGAACGTTTCGCACTTCCTCACACTGGCGCACACGATTGTGAAGAATCCACTCGTTCATATCATTCCGTTTGACAAAACAACGTTTATAATTGTTGTCATCAACATCGATACGAAAGTATACGCGCGTGATTCTACGAATCGAATAAATGAACGGTCGGTCGAATCAAAAACGTACGAAATGAAAATGTAACGCGGTGTAAAATATCGAACGGACGAACCGATGTCAGTACATGTATAAATGTTGTTTTGTCACTGAAACAACGCATGGTTCAGCACTGCACAATAAAAGCTATTTAGTATTAACATAAATGTCCTTTGAATAATAAATCACGCATTAAAAACATCATTTTAAATGCAAATGTATATGTATATTAAATTGACAATTAAAATAATGCAAATAAACTCGATATGAAGAATACACGATAATTCCGAAATCAACATTTTTATCTTCAGAACTGTTCTCATAGAATGTCATTTATTTCTCCAGTGAACAAAATATAAAATATTCAAAGAAGAACTGTATTAATTCTGTGACTGCTTTTTCGACAACATTTAGTATATTTTTTGAACAATTAGTTAATTTGCAGCTACAGCTTTATTTTAATGAAACAATTTTGGTTGCATGTTATCTATCGAACGTATACACAGTGTATATATATATATATATATATATATATATATATATATATATATATACATACATATACAAATATATATATATATATATATATATATATATATATATATATATATATATATATATTGATATTACAAGGAGTATATAAATCGTAGCTGTAATTAAAGTCAGGGTTCAACGGCTGACGAATTTAGGAAAGAATATCACTTGTCCACTGCCTTAAATATTTTGAGAATTAATTACACATTTAAAGAGCAAATGAACGAATAATGTGCACCGTTTTACATGATCGATCGATTCTTTTCAGATATTTAAATAATACAATTATTAATTCAGTTAAATGGTCATTGACGGTTTAGGGGCGCGTCGACAACTAAGGCTATTAGCGGCTGTCCACAATAATCAAATAAAATTACTAAAATTACTACTAGTTCGCTCTTAATTCGAACGCAAAATGTCAGAATTTCCTCAGATGCTTCCTGGACGGCTTCACTGAAAAACTATCGTTCTAAGTTACAAGAATTAAACACTCAAGTAAGTCGTTCGGTGTTTAAAGGCGCGTCGACAACTTAGCGCCGAAATCTATGATCAATTAATTTAAAATACTAATTCTCCGAGAGAGAGAGAGAGTTGTTAAAATACACATATATAGGAAAAATGTAGATTGATAAGATATCTAGTCTTGATTGAACGGAACTTATAATTTAGGTAATGTTTTTTTTTTTTTGAATTTAACTAATCTGCAACGTTAAGAACAGAAAGAATCCACAAATACAACATTATGATATACTTCTCTTATTCAATTTCGTCATTCGATTAGTCGTTTGAAAATACGACGAAATGCACAAAATATGTAACAAACGCCTTCTCCTTTTCATACACCTCGTATGCTTCTTCCAAGGAAAGTATGTAATTGTATGAATACAGTTTTCGCGCCGCTGAAAATACGGCTTCGAACATTGTAGAATTTTTCTGATGCAAATGAGGTTGTACATTCGATTATGCAAATAAATTCACACTTGCGTTGTTATCTAATAGTACTGTTTTATTCTCTACACATTCATCACGTTGGTTGCTTATTTGGGGTTTGTTCAGAACACTAAATCATAAAAGAATATCGTTTCTTTTTTATATTTCGAACTTTCATATATTTATTCGAATCATTATTTCAACCATATCAACGACGCGATTTATAAATTATTTTATTCGTATTGATTTCGCTACATTTTTTTTAAAAAAAACGTTTTAAAATTTAATTTTTCCACACTGAAACTCGAACTAGTACTAAACATACACTCTTATTCTCTATTCTCGGAAAAACGCGAGGACGGCTTAAATAAGAATAATAAGACAGAAAAAAACACGTCCTCGTACATTTAAAAATACAGTCTGTTCCCTTTTTATAAATTTTATCATCGCGACACGATGAATTCATAGAGCTCGTTTCGTATTTTATGATACACAATATAATTTATTATTATAAAAAAAAATACAACATAAAAGACAATATCATAAATTTCGTTTATTTTCGTTCGACTGAACGGGAGAAAAATACAGTGACTGTAATCGAGTTTAATAATTTATTAAGTCCGTAAATATAAATTTCAACAAATATTTTGTATATTGATATTAGCTTTGTTGTTTATATTAATAATATATCAAACATTACACATAAAACAAAGTTTTGTACATTTATATGATTTTACTGTTAATTGTAAAAGACCACTCACTTTTTATGTGAGTGTGTGTGTTCATATATATATATATATATATATATATATATATATATATATATATATATATATATAAATAAATAAAAGGTAAAAAGAAAACAGACAAAATGCAAATGTATCTTCATTAAGACGAATTCCTTTCCATTTTTTGACTCAATTCTCATCGATTTCGATAAATTGCGATGAAAAATGAAAAAGCAAGCGTGTATTAAAACAAACGTGCATTATTTTTTTATCAGAAAAGTCATTTTAATATTCCACTTATCATCGTACTTTATTAAAAGCTTTATTTCTAATTAAAATCTTATTGAAAAACAGTGTTTTCCAACATTTTAACAGTACTTTACATATTTTTTACTCGAGAATTCCATAAAAATACTGGCGATTTAATTAATATATAGATTAAATTGATATTACAGAAAAATTGAAAATATCAAAAAGGCACGTTCGATTTCACAATTTCAATTTTAACACAATTTCGTGTAATATTAATGCGACGTGAACTGTAAAAAAAGGCGGGTCGATAAGAATCGGTTTTATATGTTTCTCCGTCGTATTCGACAAAATAACAATAATAAAATTTCATCAGTTCGCCGTACGGGTTTTCCTCTTCGAACACTGTACGCGCGGTGTCTCGAAAATCAAACACGAAAGGTGAGAGAAAACACTGTCACATAACTTGACGATTTTTTACACGTGATTCGCACCGGTTATCTTTTTGGCTGGCAGTTATTGAGGGATGTTGATGCGGGTGAGTCCCGAGCGTACAGAGTTGTAAACAAAAGGAATAACAGTTTTTGTTAAACGTATCCATATCACACACATACACACACAAACTCATATGTATATGTGTATATATATGTATATATATATATATATATATATATATATATATATATATATATATATATATGTATACGTATTTGTGTACAGAAATGAACACACATCAGCACAAAAAACACGTTTATAAAGCATGGAGATTTGGGAAGTCACCGAAAGTTTCTGATGTGAATAATCTGTTGAACTGACATCAGCATTACGCTATAAACACATTGTGTGTTGTCTAAGTTTCAAGTAGGTGAGTGGTTTAGGAGCTTTTCATAAACAGAAAGTTGTGTGGAGCCGTGCGCTATCGAAACGAGCCAGCTGCCATTGAGACTTCAACCGGAATTAATTTAAAAACAAATCGTTTCCACAAATTCATCCAGGCTCGTTCTACGATAAACTGCTACGTGAAAGATGTTGCTCGACAGACGGATGCGACGTTCGCAGGACGGACGACTTTTTCGATTTAACCACACGTTCATCGATTGCTGTATCGGTGAAATTTTAAACCGATAAAATTAGATGGCAATCGACGAGTTGCCTTCGATCGAATAAGAACGATTCGCTTGGTTTTTTTTCTCGATTTAATCGCTTATGTTAACAAACTGATCGGCTCGGTGATGAGCATAGCTGTATCTGACAGATTAAAATCCGAATTTACAAAAAACTACCAGAAAAATGATCAGAACGTTTTCCAATGCATCGAACGATGTCGATTACCAGAACTATACGACATATAAGTGTGATCTGTCTTACATGTCAGCGTAGATAAAATGACAGAACATTCCACAGGAAACAATCCATCGATGAAATGCAATCAGTGCGTGTCATTAAAATCTAAAACATAACACCGGGCGGTGTGTCGTCGAACGATGGATGACGGGACCGAATATCAATTCCACGATATTCTCTTCGACGTTTCAAAATGTCAAAACAGAATTTATAAAAATGTACCAGTCGAGGCAATCGTCGAAGAGCTCTGTGTTCAATATACTAAAGTGCACCGAATAAAAAAAAAAAATCATCTCGAAAAAGGTTTTTTTTTTTATCGTACGTACAGCTATTTATATTAAAATATTAATACAGTTTACGATTGTTCAACTCTCGACGTCGAAGATAAAATCGTAACGTCGGTCGGAAAGGGAATATAGCAGGCACACGGGCAATTATTATCGAAATGTCAAAATGTTCTCCTGTCGTGCACTGTTTCTTGTCATATTTGTTACGTTAAGTATAAAAATACATATACTGTGATACATTAAACACAGAGATGTATACGAACGGGCGAAGTTTTGTTATATAGAGAAAAAAAATGTTTTTTTTCCCGCATGAGCAGTGAGAATATGGAACAAATGATTTAAAAATAAACATGTGGAAATAAGGTACACGATTTCTGTATCGACTGGATACGCATTTCAGAATATATTAAGTGCAGATTTTCTATCGAATGCGCCCGTTAAGATCTTTTATTAATAATAAAGTTTATATTCTCTTTAAATGAAATTTTGAATTTTCATTAATTATCCGCGTGCTATCAGGGTTCACTGAATCAGTATACCATTTATCGGATCGACTTCTTTGAAATACATAATTATTTCCACCCTTTAAAGAGTACTCGACATTCTAAATAAACGTACAGTTTAACAGAGGATAAAAATTAATTGTTTTAAACAATCGCCTCTCATTGTATTCGGTGTCTTTAAAGTCAATCGATCATAACGCCTTTCAATTAAAATATTTTCTCGCCGTTTTGAGATTCTGAAGTGGCGACCTTAACGCTTAAACACACCGTACATCTCGGCCAAAGCAGTCGGCATGACTTCACGATAAAACGATGGCGTTCTAAAAACAGCACTTTAGGTATTGCATACTATTCGTATTCCAGTCGAGAAAACACGGTGCCGAAGCCGTGAGAACGATTCGTTCGGCTTTAATGGAAAGTGCTGTGGTGCACGAAACGAATAAAAAATGATAAAACAGTGGAAGAGGAGTGGAAAATGCATTAACGACTCCATCGGCTCGAAGCAGCCATTTTTTCTGACAAGGAGTTCGTCCGCCACCCGACAGACTGCACAAAGTCATAGAAAATAGTTCCGAACATTTTCAGGATTGAAATGCATTCCATTTTTCTATAAATAAACATTCATTTTCTATAAAAAAAGGTACCGAATTAATTTGTACACCTAATATAAAGTAATCGAAATTAAAGCTAACAAAAACGCCTTTAGTGTCTCTATGGTAAATGATTTCTATATCTTGAATCATTTTTCAATGATCCATCGTGAACACTAAGAAGACTCGCATCTGGCAGTCAATAGATCAAAATTAATATATTAACCGTGAGAGTTTTTAAAATCACAATCGTAGGGGGATCGGCCTGGTTTTTATGATTTGAAACAATCGACTCTTTTATACTATTCAAGTTTGATCTCTTAAAAATATGTTTTAAAGAGACTTGTCTTAATTTCCGCAGTATTTTTTTTCCAAATCCTTTCAAATTAGACCTGTGCTCATCGATATAAAAAGCCCGTTCTCTTAAGATTACTTCAAAAAAAAATTAAAAATGAAACAAACTAATTAATCAAAAATACATGTCTATGTACACACTGACTGTCACACATCGACTCTACACAAACAACCGATGTTGCTGTTTTTTTTATCCGGTCGCAAGTGAATGCTCATCCGCATCGAAGTCGAAATCCGGACATATAGAATATATATGAAAAAAATAAAAATAAAGAAGACGATCGGAAACTGTTTCAAAACAAATATTAGAACGGATTTTAAAAGCATATCGTGCCCGCCACACGTCGTTCAGAATCACGGGGGCAAGCTCCGCGACGGCTTAACGCAAATAGTTTACAAACAGCGAATCGAACTGTCATCTAACTATAGTCGAAACTTGTTTAACATAAGCACACACAGAGCGCCGGTTCATTTCTGTAAACAGGTCGAGTTTTTCCACTTGCTCTTTAAACATTTTACTTGTTGTCGGTCGAAGAAATCTCAGCAAGAGATTCATCTCCACAAAATTATTTACACATTTGAGACGGTGTGCGTTAATATGTATGTATATGTATATATATATATATATATATATATATATATATATATATATATATATATATATATATATATATATATACATACACGGATTTCTTTTACAAAAGCATATCTATAGCTCTAGGCTCACTTGAGCGCAGTATATGAAAAACCATTCAAAAAGAAACAAATAATAATTTTCTTTGTAGAATATTTGAACATGTAGTCGCACGCACGCACGTACGCGCACACACACCCAAGCATACACACATTCATGTACATAAACGTGTGTGCGTAATGTTTAAAATAGATTAAGAGCTTTCATCGCGAAGGAAAACTTTTCTCGACGAAAGTTTCCCTCGTTCCCCAAGCGAAAGTGATTTAAATACGGATTAAAAACATTAGAGAATGAGTACAAGGAATACATTCTATTACAATTTGAACGTTTCGAACAGATCGATCGTTCTGATGGAACGAACACGGAACGCGATCCTATAATGTTTACTCGTATCTCTGTACGACTTTTCGGCCAATCAACATCGATCTCACTAATCGAGAATATTAACTTCGATCTATATTTCCCGGCTAGTTCACTCTAGATGAAACTTTAAAACGTACGGAGATTATTTTTTCGAACGATCGACACGGTCTGTCCTTTCACTCATACCGTATCGTCAGTCCGGACGGACGCCTCTTCCAAAACGTTGCACAGTTCGAACGATTCGACGCCTTTCCCTTCCATATTTTTCCAATAGATTTTCTTACATCCTCATCCCATCTATCGATTCGTCTCTTTCTGGATTTTTTTAAATGTCTTGCGTTTCGATCGATGAATTCTCTTGTTCATCGTTTGTCGTCTCTTCTCGTAATATGTCTCGTCCGTTTCCATTCCATCACTCCGTTTATAATGTCTGTAACGTCAGTTTGTCTTCATATCCGTTTTATCATCTCTCACTGTTACTAACATACATCTTTTCATACTCATCTCTTAGTTCGTTGCATTTTTTTGAAATTCTATAGGTGAATACTACAGATTAAATACCGGTTGAATACTTTTCTCTTCGAACAGAGTGAGATATCCGATTTAAAATTGAAACTCGCCGTCCTGATTAACTCTAACTACATACACACAGACACACACACACACATGAATATATATATATATATATATATATATATATATATATATATATATACATACATACATTGGGTTTAGGAAAATTGATATTTTTTTTATGGAAGATTGATTTTCTATTATCAGTGGGCATTCTAGTTGCATTCACTTTTGTAGATGATGGAATATTTTAAAAAATAACAATTATTTTCATTCATGAAAATATTCAATAACGAACGTGTCATTTGACTCGATGAGTTGCTATGTAATATTTTCTGTGTAGAATATTTTAAGCGAAAAAGCACTAAATTAGAATTCTAGATCAAATTGTATATTTCTGTACTTCGGGTGCGCCGATGATGGGGGAGGGGGCGTAGCCACTGAAATGCGCAAAAGTAATAATCGACAATGATCAATGATAAAGTATTGAGCACTTGTCCAGTTTGATTTCGTATCCGTCTTATCCGTCTCTCATCTCATCTTCTTCTTCTTCATATATATTTCGGTATAAATTGATTGAAATTTCCCGCCCACTCACGAATGACATGTTTTCGTATAAAAAGAAACAAGATTTTTAAACAGTGCTCTGACAATCGCAAATCTTTTACAAGTTCGAACGAACGAACAGAGACACACGCATACAATAAATATCGAAACATGATTAAACTTCGCCACAACATAAACTACCCGTGAGTAATAAACGTTTTTCATATCGCACAGCGTGAAGTTTTATCGTGCGAAGTTAAAATTCGCATTAGACCGGGAAATAGAAAATATGGAGAGCGGACTCTGTACGGAATGAAAAATCTATTAATTAACAAAAATAAATTATATATGTGTGTATATATATATATATATATATGTGTGTGTGTGTGTGTGTGTGTGAATGTACGTGCAATTTCCTCTCCGGCGTTCGTTTTTTGTGCTAGCCGTTTTTGTGCCGCGCGTTCACAAAGGCGAAAGCTGAAAACCACACAATTCACAACTTATTTACGAAGGAGCGGACGTTCTCACTCACTCGCTCGCTCACTCTCTCTCTCTCTGAATATAAAACGGTTAAAACAAAGGGCATCTGATTGTTGACTACGCAATTTGTGTTCCTTTACGATGAAAACGAACAGATAACATACAGATTATGAACGTTTTGTATCCGTACGAGCTTTTTTCCCTTACTTTTTAATCAGAATCATTCATTCTGCGAACCTAATTCAAGACGGACGGTCGAATACTATTCCATTCAACGCAGCTGACTGTTTAAGAATTTATAGAATTCTCATGCTTCTCGGCAGAGTGCTGTGTGTGTGTGTGTGTGCGGTGGCCATATGGACGCACACACGCACACGTGCGCGTTTTTAATATAAAAAGCATCGCGCAGAAAACACAAGCATGTTTCAGATTGATTTTTTTCTCCTTTATTTTTATAAGAAGATCAGATATCAATTTATTTCGAGTCGACGTCTACTTATGTGTCGGATTTCGTTGAATCTTTAAAATAAAATATGGATTTATGAATTCTTTCATTTTCGAAAAAGTTCACTCGTATCACACAGGAGAAGCTACTGGACAAAACTGACACATTTCTTCGAAACGACACGTGAACCAGTGACCTTAGCTGTCGACGCGCCTTCAGACCGCGAATATCTATCGAAACAAGTGGTGCTAGCGTAATGCTTTTGCTGACTGTAGCAAGTAAAAATAAATTTAATCAAAATTTCAGATACAAAAACATATAATTTCGGTTGATTTTTGATTCTTACAAGAATAATTTGAAAATTGAGCACTGAAACTGCAATGAGCGACTCATGAAACTATTACTAAATATTTATCATCTTTAAATTTATTCATATTGGGGTTGCCACACAAAGAAAAATTATATTTTCTCTGACGTGAATTAAAAAAAAAAACATTCCCATAGTGAAACAATACAAAAAAATTATCATCTCGCTAGTGATTTAAATATTTCACGACCCCTCGCTTGGAATAATAGTCAAAATAAATCAAACACAAGCCATATCCTGTACAGAAAACCACACATAAACACTCATGTGCACGAAGAAAAAATCACACGCGCGCATAATGAACATTAACGATCGCGCGCGAGACCGTGGTGCACGGAACAAAAATTAACGAAAAGTTTTATGTAAATTTAAATGCGAGGTTAATTATAAAAAAGTCGTAAACGCAAAGCTTAAAACATTAATTCCACCTTATGGCTGAGAATTCGTTTTAAGCCCGACAAGTAGTTTGGTGTTACGACGCTCATTAATCTTGATTTACGCGACGGTAGTAAATATTACTCTGTTTAAACAAGTACTAATCCGCGCATTTTTTTCACCGGTTCTGTTCGAGTGCCGATACGCACGTTCAACATATCTGGAATCCATGGGTATTTATTTACACTTTAGTGTTTGGGGATCGAATTTCATTTTAACGAACCGGGGCGGCGGTCTATTTTTTATCTCCGAGATTATACAGTGGCAATATCGAAAATAACAGCGGTACGGTATTTTTTTTAAAAAAATATAGTAATTTTCAAGAATGAATTTTCCAATCGCACAAATCACACATTTTTCCTCTCCAAAAATATTAGGTGTACAAATTAATTCTATGCCATTAAACTGAATCAATCGGAACTCAGTTTTAAATTAAAATGTTTTCTCGTCGTATCAGGATATCGGGGTGTGAGTTGTAACGTCTAAAAACACTATATATCCTGACCGAGCAGCTGGTGCGATCTCAAAAAAAAAAAAAATAGTGAACACGATGGCGTCCAAAGAGGAGCATATTAAGCACTGCACGCTTTTCGCATTCCAGTCGAAAAAATGTTGCCGAAGTGACGAGAATGACTTGTTCAGTTTTGGGGGAAAATGTTATGACACATAATACATGTGAAAAATGCTAAAACAGCGCAAGAGGTCCGAAAGTGTATTAACACTCGATCGATCCAAAGACGCTATATTATTCGACAAGGGATCCGTCCGCAACCCGACAGATTGAGAAAAGTTATACAAGATAATGAAAGACATTTTGAGGCTTAAAATATACTGCATTTGCTGTGAACATTCGTTTTCTATAAAAAAAAGGCACTGAATTAATTCGTACAACGTAATATTGTCTTGCAATGTAGCGCACTGAGAACGATTACATTGTCGAAGGATTGGATATAAAAATGAAAATGATCAAGAATCAACTACTGTATCAATATTTCCTATATATATATATATATATATATATATATATATATAAAGAGAGAGAGAGTGTGTTCAAACGGTTTACTTAAAAAGAGCATACATTATTCCTGAGACTTGCAATGTAAGGTATCGAAGTGACATACAATTCAATGCAGAATCCATCTAACGTTTTATATATATATATACATACACACACAAACGTACATATAGATCGACTGTACTGTGGGGGTTACTGTGCATTTTTATTTTGTAATCTGGACCATTGGATCAGGTAGTACGGTGAGTAGAATAAGAGCACTCAGAACATAATAAACTGTGGGAAAGTTTGCACGCTGTGCTATCTGGCAACTTTACAGCTACTGTCCGCATTGGAGAAAGAAAAGTGTACAGTGTACTTTTCGAAATACTCTTTCTTCTCTTTTTGTTTCACTGCCCATATATATGTGTGTGTATATATATATATATATATATACCACACAATCAATTTTCCAGCATGCATCGAAAATATAAATAATTTATTAAAAGTATAATCAATTCATATCTGTGTTAGATTTCACAAATGAATCTATTTAGCACACCGAATGAACGCGGATAGTTATAAGATCTAGCAGGCGCATGTGTTATCCACGCACGTGGTCGACAATAACCTCTCAAAAATCGAATATGAAAACGTGATCAGATGAAATACACCGACCGGATAATTATACAGGCGTCTCGTTATGAACTACACTAGAACAATCGTCTATTATTGTTCTCGAATACGTTCAAAGAGATCAATTTTAATGTAGCGTGAATGCACATTCACCGAATCGCACAACAACGGAACGTCTGAAATGAAAGTGTGCGCGTTATGTAATCAACTGAACGAATTTCAGTGCACTCGAAGTGGGCGTGAACATCATACGAAACGTGCCACCTTTGATTTTCTTCAGTACAGAAAGGGATCAGAATAGGAACAATACACTTTTTGCATAACTGTTAATCCTGTATAGACTACCGTACAAAAACTAATTATTATTTGGGTTATCTATATTTATACATTAGGAATCATTAAATCCGAATGTGTATTTTAATCTGCGATGCTTTTTAATATAATAGACAAGAGGAGTAATAACCGAGAAATATATGTGTCGCATCTGGTTCTTTTAGCACGTCGAGCCGCACAGCGAAAATTGATTTTCACACGCTCGATTCGAATCTCGAGCACGTTCTGCGTCCAGTACTGTTCTTGTGACGTTATCACCCGTCCTATTTACGTGTATAGTACATTTTGAGTTGTACTCTACACCAGCGGTGGTCAGACTGTCCCCGTATTCGATCGTTTTGAAGACAAAACGACGGTTCTTAAATGGAAAGATAAAAGATACGTGCGTGAATGCTCAGCACTACTAAACACAATTCGGCGGCACGAGTCACAGACACGAGATCTGAACAGACCAAACATGCGCTCGTAATCGATTGGAACAAAGGAGAAGACGTTCGTCGATTTGTCATATCAAATGTCTGCGTATTCGTCCTATTTGAGACGCATCGTAAAGTGATACGAGAGACTGTTTATCCATAAAGTCGTTACCGGAGCGGCTGTAAACGCCCTCCACTTGTATAATAAAAACACGCGGATAACATGCTTTAAAGCACAGACCGTACGTAGAAGAACTAATAGGCACTGATTCATTACAAGCACTGCCGTCTCCAAATAAACGACATTCGCTGCAAAAAAAGTCAAAGGACAAGAGAGGACGACCCGCAAACGATGCGCTGTTTGTTATGAAAATATGACAGCGCAGCGAGGAAGCGCATATACGCTTGCCAAAACACCAAACGGATGAATACTGTCTGCGATAATTCAATGTGTCTTCCGTACTTTAACGATGAGTACACATTTCAGTTAGTTTGTGAGCTTATAGAACCGAACTGTATTTGTTTTAATTAGATTTCATTTTCGATTATCGATTAGCGTGTCTCTGATTCGAGTTAAAAGGAATGTCGAACTGGTACCGTCGGTGAAACTGAAACAGAAGTGTAAACGACATGCATTTTTTTAATGTTCTGATCGAAACTGATTATCAGTCGAATGTATCGTTCAGTATACCGAGGGGCTGGTGAATCAATCAGTGTGGGGAGAACATTAAGAAATCCCGCACGCCGATGGAAACTGTCTGTTTGTCAAGAAGCAAAGTGCATCGCCGGTCGACACGTGGGGCTCAACGTGTCAATCGTCTACGAAGATAAAACTTCTGCGCTCAATCGTGAATTATCGACGGGAACCGATTAATGAATTACAATGCAAACGCCTTTCCGTCGATTCGATATCACATTGAATCCGAACAGTATTATCTATTGAACGAAAGGATAAATTACTTTTCAGTGAGGTATCTGTTTTCAACAAAAAAAAAAATCACGGATCCGACTCGCTCGAAGTACACAAATGCATCCATCATATTTTTTTCGCCACGACCCACGTTTATTCCCTTCCGGCTCGTCGTAATAATTGCACACTGCGTTTGTACTTCCGTAGATACGCAATCTGCGCGTTTGATATTCCGGTAACCCGTGCGTGTATTATATAAAAAACATCAACCGTCAACGATCAACATAAAAAGTTATGACGGCACGCGGCTTGCGCGTCGCACGTTCAAGTAATAACACTTTGAACAAACCGTGTTTTCCGTTTCAGTTTAAAACCGTCTCCCATCTCTACGGATAAACCTTTTTTTTTAACACGCACGCACAGTAAGTCAAGGCTGTTATGAATATTTCACACAGCTCGGACAACGCGTTTACTTTTTCCCGATTGCCGAAAATTACACAAAGGAGCCGACTTTCAATAAATCCGCCGGTCGCGCCCGTTCCGGAACGCGGAGAAGTGTCGACGTATCGAAAACTGTTTCAAATATTTATATCTCGACGACGTGCGATCAGTGCTCGTTAAAGCGTCGAACGCGAGAGCTCGAACAGTGCGGCGTGGGTGCCCGCGAGTTTGTTTTTTCCCGCGTTGATAAAAAGTATATGCAAATTTACATATCCCCTACGGATTTTATACGACCGCCTCATAATCTTGCACCGTGTATAATATTAGCGATTTAACTTCATGCCACAGTTTTCGGGTTGACAAATTTAATCAACTTAAAAAGTTTGTCGACGCCATTCTCTTCATTACTGAAAGATTATGTCGCGATATGTTTATCTTGTGTAACTCTCGAGAACTGACAGTTTGTTTGCGGAACTCTCTATTTTTAGAAAAAGACACATTACACACATACAAACATTTATATATATATATAAATGTACGTATGTAAATATTGTTTATGTTAACTGCAGTGCCCACTTATATCGCAACTTTTTACTATGTGTCGCAGTGCAGATCGATAAGAGCGAGAGAGAGAGAACAAGACGAGAGAATAGTACGCGGACATGTTTGATATTTCAAACAGACTGAAGTTCGTCGTCGTTTTGTAAAGATAATATTTTGATACATTCGACTGTGTGTTTGTATCAATCGAATTTAATAATATTAAACGTTTCATAAGCAGCTGACAGGGGTGTATTTCCTGAATTCGTTCCCGTCGACTTCGATCTCGGACGAATAGTTTCTATTCTTTTGATTCATCGATACGATCCGAACCGATTGGAAAATAATTCTATATATTTTTTTTCACAACTGAAACAAGTATGTCGGAAGTCGTCGAGTCTCTACTGTAAAAAAATCTACTTTAAATAACGACTGGAAACTATCCGAAACACCGTATCGTCAATTTTGGATTCTCAAACTAGAACGAACGACAATAACGAACGAAACCGAGCTCATATTTATTTTCATCAATGTCCGGTCAACTACGAACACGACCACCAACACTATTGATAGTGGAGTTCGTCAAGGAAGAAAACATCGATCGATATTAAACGAACAGACGCGCGTGTAAATCCGAAACTATATGAGAGAAAAGAAATACCGAAGGACGCCAACATCGATCCACATTCCGTACGAAATTCGCTCTCGTCAAACGCACACGCTCCACAATTCATAATTTCATGATACAGTTCAAATGGAGCGCGGCTAAAAATAACATCCAATTAATTATACATATGTAGAATGTACAGCGATGTTACTTTGTAGACGACAAAATAAACACACTTTGAAGTGAAAACTTTGAGGTGAGATCTCAAGAACGTCAGCTATGTTGTTTCGCCTTCGGGTGTTTGATCTGAGAGATGTAAAGCGCAAGTCGGGAGGTCTATAACGAAATGCGATAATACGTTACGAGGTAACGATCCGACAAATGAACCGGCTGGCAGGGTAATTCGAAAGATGTACACGTTTGTTAAAACAGAATCGCCACCGCACCTGTTCGGAAACGGGGAAAATACACTTGATTTTTTTATCGATCCACTATTTTTATAAACCGGACGTTGTCTTACAAAAAAGGATATATCGGGCACTGGATTAAAAAATTAGGGGATAGTTTTGTTTGACGTTCGAATTAACTGCAACGATATTTTATTTCGCGGTCTTTTTAGAATAAAATATTGATTGTTTAATTTATGAAAAACAAACCAATCGAAACAGACACTTTTCCGTTGTACGGCTTCGACTGTCGTCGCATAACCAGAAATAGTTCGCACGTTCGATCACTGTATTCTATCACATTTGTTGCTGTGATCTGTCAATAATTTTCAATGACACACGAGAAAAACAGATACGCATTTAAAGATATTCACAGACGTTGATACTCGGAGAATGAGCACACGCAGAAACATAAAATGCTGTCAGAGAAAAGCATGTTTTTAACGTATTGAATAACGCGCTGACCTGTAAAGGGGACGAAACCTTCAGGTGCGTCTGAAGCTCTCTGGTCTGTAATTATCGAATCGTCGATCGGAACATCAGCTCTTACTAAATTCGTTCCATAGTTCTCTCGGCACAGAAACGTGAGATCATGGGTCATGGGTGCGGTAAACAGACCGTGCGTTACCAGAATCAGTCGGCACACCCGGCCAGAACAACGCCAACAGCGAACGCGTATCAGATATAAAATACATTCGGGAATCGTAAATCGGATTCTTTGAAAATAAATAAGTTTAATAGAAAATAAAATAAATCTCCTGCTTCGTATCCTCGGGGTTATCAATCTTCTTTTCCACTTACGGTCTCGTCCTGTCACATCGTCGGGTCGATACTAGACAGACAGAGTGATCTGTTGCAAAGTCGAAACAGATAGCGAAAAAGAAAAATGGTAATTCTAACGACACGAATCGACAAACTCGAATCATCCAGGGATACGGAAACGAAACGAGATACAATAAAACGGATTGATCGATTGATTAAATATCATATTTTAAGATTTGATCTACTACACGTGATTATAACGATCGAAAATGTGTAATTAATAAAAAATACACGAATTGATATGAAAAAAAGAATTGTGAAAGACAGAGAAACGAATCATACAAACAGAAACTAAATAAAGAGGCCTTCAAACTCATAATTATACAATAAACAATGGCATAATTATCGTCCATTTTACAATTCTTAACGATCGTTTTCAGTGAAAACTGTAAACAAGAGATCTGCAATGAGAAACGTGTACGTAGAACAAAGCGTCCACAACCGTGCACCTCATTTTCGGCTAAACTCTAATCATAATTGTTTACATATAAATAAATAACAACAATACTCGTGTGCTGTGTGTCTGTATGTGTGTGTGTATAAACAAACAGTTAGCGTTACGAGTTTTTGTGAACATTTGTTTTATTGACTATAATTACAACAACAACAACCTTTGACAACGATACCACCGCATGATTTATATTTGATGTGTATTTATTTAAAGTTGTTAAAATCACAAATTTGATTTCACAACGAGTGTTTTGTTCGCAGCGTCAGTGTTTTTTTGTTTTTTTACTATCTGATTTAATTTCAACGTTAAATATTGTTTGGTGCTTTCGTTGTAACCACGTATGTATGTGTATATATATATATATATATATATATATATATATATATACATACATACATACATATACACATGTACGTATGTACGTTTGGATAAATTATAAATATAAAAAATTTAAACATCGCACGATTAAAAACGTGCACGCTTTAGAGTCCGGATTTGGAAAAAAAACCGTCCCGTCTCATCGTTCATCCCCGCAATGTCCATAAATCACGTTCATCTCACGTAGTCGCATCGAAACCGATAATAAAATCAAATATAATCGTGAATCATAAAACACAATGCGGACGGCGTAGAGATCACCGAACGAACGGCACGCATCCGGAATCGAGAGTTGTACAGTTCGATTTTTTTTCTCGAATGTTGCAGCGAAACGCAAATATAATACAGGTGGGGATCGACGGCCCCGCTGCCGCACGGCGACCGGCGTCGCCGCCGCCGCCGCCATCCGATCCGTGGACCATAACCGAACAGGTGGCAGTAATGGCACCGGAGGGCGCGGCGCGACGCGCGTCCACCGCGCCGAACAACGGAGGGCAAAAGATCAACCACTACTCGAGTCCCGTGTACAGCGAGGCCGGCTCCGGCAACGAGCCGGACATGAGCTACAGCGAATAATCTCGCCGCGAGATCGATGCCAAGATCCGAACGGCGATTTCGTACGCTGAAGCGTGCGTTCCGAAGAGCGGACACGTGAACAGTTCGTTAATATTGTAACTTTTAGATAATATGTGTTCTTAAAACAAATATATCAACGAGTGTGTTCGTGTTTCTTTAAAAAAATATTTAATATACATATAAATACATACATACATATATACAAATATATAAATGCAAATGTCCCGTTGGTCTTGTTTACCGAATGTATGGCGGAATCGCTCTCTCCGTGAAGTTAGTTTGTCACTGTATAGAAACCACATTCAACCCCTACCCGTCCCAGTACACCGCGAATCGTTTGGATCGTTACGTTTCACTTTAAGTAAACAGTCGCGCGGTTAACATGTCAACGCTTTCTATTAGCTGAGAAGCCCCGACAACAAAAAAAAATATTTCCAAAACCGATTTACAATTTGACCAGAATTATTACTGTTATTACACACAATAATGATAATTGGAAAAGTATCGGATTAATGCAGATAATTGAAAGAAAGCGGGTTCTATGACGGGGATGTTTATTTTTAATTTTCGTCACTTTCTAGTCTCAGATGCTTCCTGAAGCGTTTCGCTGAAGAACTGTCGTTCCGAGTTGGCTCGAGTTAGTTAGTTGTTTCGGGTTTAAAGGCGTGCCGACAACTGAGGACATTAGTGCCCGAACACAAATACAAAAAAAAAAATAATCTTAAAGTCCGAGTGCCAAATTCGACAATCAAATAACTTAAAAGACTAATTCACTCGCAGGAAGCCAAAATGCACATCACATGCGGTAAGATATCTAATTCTGATCGGACAAAACTTACAGACATAATAAAAAATGGGCCAAAACCTCGTAAACACAACAATGCATTTGAAATACTGCGACATTAGCAGGAGATTCAAACACTGCCTGATAATTTCTATCAGTCATTTCTACACAGAATTCTAATTGAAATGATATGTTATCTCTTACAAACGAACGTGTCGTTTTATAATCAGACTCTCGAATTTCGAAACTGTTTGAATTTTAAATACCGACTGAAATCACACTGCATAAAACATCTTCGGGATCTAGTTCATAGACAACAATAAATTCTCTCATACTTCACACACTTTTTAATAATAAAAATATAATCGACAAGTAAAAAGTCGCAGAACGTCTCGAA
This sequence comes from Acanthacorydalis orientalis, assembly GCA_034766995.1. Lineage (NCBI taxonomy): Eukaryota > Metazoa > Arthropoda > Insecta > Megaloptera > Corydalidae > Acanthacorydalis > Acanthacorydalis orientalis. The sequence continues at coordinate 38,286,573 of CM068320.1, read as the reverse complement.
AAAGTCGGTATAAGGAATCGGCGAGACAACACGCACTTTCATCTTACACGATCTTCGTTAGTGTTTTTGTCATCAACATCTCGACTATTCCACGGTAGATTGTAGCGGTTGTTTTTCAGTTTGTATTCGACATCCCGTACACTTTATAATAATTCATAAAACGTTATTGTCAATGAAAATAAAATATCTATATTTACTATATCGATTTTGATTCGTTTTCATGCTATTTTACACATAGCATTGGTACATTGTAATATGCTACACATGCATACCAAATGAATATTTAACAAAGAAATTATAAAGTTATGCTCAAAAATTAAAAAAAAAAACAAACAGTTCGATTAAATCGAAATTTCAAGATTTAGCATCCCTTGTAAGCTATTTCATTAGTTTTTATAAAACGATATCGATAGCAATAACTCTAAACATGTACATTGCGGAACATTAAAAATATGTTCGGTGAAACAAGATCAACAAGTAGATAATATATAATCAGTGTTATCAATATTTCATCTCATTCTTAAATCGTTCAGAAATCTTTTAATATTTGTTAATCTGCAGCATTGAGCAGATATGAAATTAAAAATGAATAGAGAGAACTGCAGCGAACAAGTGAAACGCATGATCTAAATGCGAAAAGTTCTTCTGTGAATCGGTTCTGTGCTGCTTAATCTTCACGTGCCGACGAGTTAGTTAAAAGTGACGGTGAATAAACGAAAAGGCGGACCTCGTCCGATTTATTCTAAATATTACAAATAGTTCACACATAACGAATGGTTTCTAAAAAAGAAGGTGAAGACATTGACGTCAAATAGTATAAAATAAAATCGTGAAGTGTACACCGAAAAACTGTCAATGAATGTTCAAAGGAAGTAATATTTGTTTGTATTTTTTCGACTAGGATGTTGAAAATAAAATAGAACCGTAACCCGTTATACCATAACTGTAAATGTGCACATATATATATATATACATATATATATATATATATATATATATATATATATATATAAATAATGTATGCACATTATTTTCAACGACCAATATTTTTCAAACAATCCAAATAGTTATTTTTGTTAATTAAGGATTGTATTAACGAAACAGTATTATAACGACGTATGCCAAAATAGTGAAATTTATATAACCAAATTGTTTCTATTATAATCAAGAATGTATTACAGTATTTTATCTATGTACGTGTGCCAAATGATAGTTTATAAATTGCCAAAAAGATAAAGAAAAAAACAAACAGTTCCGATCAGTAGTCACGATATGAAAAAAGCTCAAGTAGGTAATTGTCTCTTATTTTTTTAAAAAAAGTAATATTTTTCATTTCATCATTCTAATTAAAATGTTCGGTTCTTGGAACAAACGCGTTGAACTGTGATCACACAACAGGCGGACAGAGTTTACTTTCGGATTTTTTTTTTAAAAAAAAAACGATTATTACCTAAGAGCGTATTTGTTTGACAGTAAGGAGAACCGCTTTCACTGCGTTCTCCGTCGCGATTCGTTTCACGCATTCCCTACACGCTCATTTCTACGAGAAAAAAAAACACTTTTATTTATATACAAAATGTGCCCCGATCGATGCGTGCGATTACTCCCACCAATACACAGGAGACAGCAGACGCCACTTTTTAAACTTCGAGTCATAAACTTTTTTATTAATACTGTCATCACTTCTAAGTTTAATACTCTTCAAAGATTACCAACAGATCAGGAAGGATAAGAGCGAGAGAAAATATTTTTATAACGCTAGCGGATATTTCTAGAATTTTCTTCAGAAACAACATTATCGGCGAAATGTAAAATTTCGATCGGGGCACACGTTCGGATCTAAAGGGAAAATACACAGAACACTTGTTACGACGAGTCCTTGCTCGTTGTAAATCGTTCTGTACCGGTGTTATTTTATGCTCGTTTTGTGAGCGTTCTTTATTTTATTTTATTATATTTCATTTTATTACGCGAATAGAAATAGAAATTTCTTAAAAACATACTGCCGAGTTACACTGACACGAACTACTTCAATTTGTTTGGTAAATTTGTAAGTTTTTAAATATTTTTTTAAAAAAAATACAATCTGCGTAAAGAAAAAACATTAAGATTTGTAAAGAGTAAACACAAAGCTTAGAAATCAATCGATCGAATGTATCAAAGACCGGAGAGACGCGACGATTCTGACATTTTGAAACTATTTGTTTTCATACCTGTATTGTCCTGGCGGTCTCGATTCACGAATCGTTTCAGTAGTTACGTTCCACAACTAGATTCGGCTCTGAATCATGGTCAGATAGATTTTTAATGTTCAGTATATTGACAGGTCATTTGACTCGAGCGACAAAACTAGTTGTGGACGATAACCGCTCGAACGGCACATCAGGATCGAGACCTTCAAGACAATATTCACAGACAGGCTTGTGTATAAAATATTTTTTATCTCACTTTCAAATCGTACTGAGATACGACGAACACTAGAATAATCCTTCAAAACAATATGACACATTTTGATTTTGTTTTTCAGATTTCGAACATAATCGTGCGTACGAAATCGAATCGATTGAAACTTTAAACGAGAAACGTTCGTTACTAAAGAATAAAACAAATTATAAACTCGAATTCATATTCACAAAAGAATTACTTTACAATTAGATGAAAGTTCTAGTCGCGATTGTATATTTTTTAAATTGTTTTCAACACTAACGACCGGAACCGCCGATTGGCGTTCTGTGTGAAATAATTTCATTCGATAAAGATTTCATACCAATGCCGTAATCAATTTTAATGTCACAACACTATGAAGAAAACGATCGACGTTTTCTTCCATTTTCTGTGAATGCCTACGCCGGCACAAGTCATTGTTCACATAGTAAGTGCGCCCGGTCGATCAAGTGTTAATTACCCTTTCTGCGAATAGACAAAGAATCCTATTTTATAAAATAAATTCTTGTCATAAAGCTTTTTAAATCATTCTATTGAAGGTCCCGCTAGCTTTGTCTCTACAAATCTTACGTCTCATACCACAAAAGTGAGATGTGTTACACAGTGTGAGCATATATATATATATATATATATATATATATATATATATATATATATATATATATATATATATATATATATATATATAATTATAAATAATCAAGTACTTATGTGGAAGAATCGCAGATTGTGTTTTTCAATTAAACTCTATATTTATTTGTGGATAATTTTTTAGACTACTTATTTCCCAGACAAATTACAGTAATATTCTGTAAAAACTACTGTTTGTAATTCACTAGATTTTAATACAACACAGTCTCAAAATGAAATACCAAATAATATATATATATATATATATATATATATATATATATACATATATATAAATTAGGAGAATAGTATGGTTTCATTTTCATCAGATTATTTTCCTGTTCTCTGAATAACAAAATATATATTTCAAAATGAAAACTAATAAAAATCGATGTTAAGTGTGTAGTTCGAGATATTTTTAATGTACGAGATTAAATGTATTTAAAAAGGGCAAGACATCCAAATTACTTCAATACACAAGACTGTCAATGAATATATAGTTTAAAATAGAAATGTCGCAGTAACCGAGAGTACATTAAATCTAACTGAAAATCATAGAACAATAGTGAAAATTTGAATATTAACTGTTAGTTTTTCTGTCCAACGTAATTAATAATTAAAAAATATATATATATACGTATAATCCGTTTATAAATTGATGTCATTAAGTGTTTCTTTAAAATTAATTAAACGACGTCGACCGCATTCACAGCCGGTCGACATCTAACTGATGCGATGATAAACTAGCATAGGACCTTCATATAAATGTACTGTAAACTATTGCTCAAACTTTATGTGATTTTCAAGAGAGTCGTAAATGAAAACGCCGTCGCTCGTAATGATTTCACTAGATACGGGAATCGATCACACGAACAATTTCTTCACAACAGTTCACAACACCGTTCCATCCACCTGAACACGTCGTGACTCATCGACGACACGTACGGTCGGATTCGAATCCGTTACTCAATTACTGATATCTCAACTCACTTTTCAATCATTCGCTTGTGAACGATCGAAAAACTAAAAAAAAAAACGGCAACGTAACATTTTCAATCTGGCCGACTCGAAAAATATACTGCAACGTTTAATTTAAACAAGAATATCGCAGACAAGTGCGACGGTGGTTCTTTAAAAAAGAATAATTGTTCGCCTAAACGACAACGCCAAGTAAATTCGTCTCAAATTATTCCACATTTACAGTCGTTATTTACATCCTCTCATTTTTTTCGCTTCTTAAACTCTTGAGTAATCAGACCGTGCACGCATGAGGGTAATTAATTTTGTTTGCAGAACGTTCTTTGTCGATGAAAGTCTTCTCTTAATGAAACATTATTAAAATGTATTCGTTTCGGATCTGTATATATATATACAATTTTCTAATTTTCATCAAACATCGCTCAAAATGAATTAACCCTTTCAGCACTAGTGGTCACAAATGTACAAGCCCTATAAATTATTATTTTTAAAGATACACTACTGTACTTATTTTACAGTTATGGCCGAATGTACATTTAGTATCTCCCAGAAGCACCTCCTCACTGCGAGCCAAAATGTTATGATTAAAATCAGAATATACAGGCAACCATCGTACAACACGGTGGTTAGTTTCTTGAAAAAAATCCTGTTATGCGGGACTGAGTGCCGGTACAAAAAACAGGGCTGGGTTCCGAAAACTGACAAAGATGTACATAAATGTCGGACTGCTGATTATTAAAAATATCAACGGTTTAGCGCATTGAACGAGAGCGTTTTCTACGTTGAAAAATGTCTTCATCTCCAGTATTCTCTTCTGCTTTTTTTTCAAAAAAAATTCTGTTATCTTCTTCAGTTTGCTCTTTCTTGACAGATCTTAATAAATTTCGTACTATCGATCCAAACATTTCTGAAGTTCTTTCCAGTGTTTTGCGGTTCTTTCCGTCGAACGACCCGTATTTAAAAAATAGAACCCCAACTGGTCGGCCGAGTTTATACGCTTTTCAGGATTGAAAATTGAGTTTTACAATATACATCTGTGCTATCACCGTCTGAATTAATTTGGCTCAGCTCGGATGCCATTTCAACCAAATCCACTTCATCGGCCACTTCTTCTATCGGGAAATTCTTGAATACCTTCACTAGTTGTATCATCGAACCGTGTGTGAGAATAAAAACGCGTTACAGAAGTGTTCTGCGAGCGTTACCTGTGTACTATCGTCGACGGAAATACGAGTTTAACATTTCTGAACACTTTTTAGATAACACATTAACGATCGACTGTAAATCAAGGTCGAAAATCAATATGAAAATCTTACAATGAAAATCATACTTGTTCGACTGGTTTCATTTCTCGACAGAGAAACAAAACGAGAGACACCACGAACAATTTTCACTCGACAACCGAAGATTTGAAATGAACACTATATGACATCTATCGTTCCGATTTAAAAATAGATTCAATTACTTTTCATGCGAAGAGACAACAACGATATTTGAAAAATAAATTTCCATACTGTTTTGTCAGACGCTCGTATCGAACACACGCACACACACACCGGTGTCGTACGAGGAGACCGCGTCGACAATAGACTTTCGAACGTGTCGTGGAATTATTTTAAACGTCATTTATTTCCATCATTTCCGAGCGGATGAAATCAAAATACAGCACATTTTCTTCTCGCGCCGAAAACGTATCGAATATCTGTTACGTGGAATTCACTCGGATCGTGTTTGTTTTTAGATTCACAAACGTAACATCAGAAGAATTGGGAAAATAAATGATGAAGATACTTCGTCGAAATTTATTTTAAAAGATATCGAACGAATCGGAGGAAAACAACACGTTATTATTCGCAATTTATGACAGAAACACATGTCTGGGATCGGATCTGAATTTCTGAAACGTCGACACATCGAAAAATAAAATTTTTGAATTCCTTAAGTTCACTGTTGGAAGACTTTCGAGATGAAATCGTTGAAAAGGCACGAATCAATAGGTTACGTTAGTAAATAGTTTTTTTTTCAATCGATTCCACGCCCACATCACTAACACTACAAAGAAACTTTATTCTAAAGGGATCCGATACAATAACCGATTTCATACACAAACGGCTATGTTTAAATAATAATAATTTCATAATTCAATAATTCCATACACAAATTCTAATTCGTTTTCAATGATACAAACTAGACATTCGGAAACTAGAAAAAAGAGTCTATTAGAATCAAAATCTATAATCGAATCGGTCGATCACTTGTGCACTTTTAGACAATGATATAATTTTAAATGGAAAAAAAACATTAAAGATATCCGAATTGGAGTTCTCGCTTTTGTGCACAACACATTTTAGACAGAGTTTCGCTCGGAATTTTTGGACGAAGCATCAGATGTGAACATTCGAAATGTTTCTCGATTAGACGAACACTAAATACCGAAAGTAGACTTTAAAAGGAGTTATTACCTCGGTACAAAGAGACATCATCCCACCACCCACGCACATATTGAAAATGTGCGTTCCATTTCATCTACCCGGAAACTATTGATTTCAATTTAATATGTTTTTCGAGGAAGTCATAAATACATATATATGAAAGATTCCCTGTTTTATTTACAATTAATTTAATTATTTAATTGGTTTTGAGAGACGACATCTACAAACTACACATAATAATTCATAGATCCATAAATAACTTTCTTGGTTTTACACACACACACACACTTTAATCATACATACATACATATAAACTACTATAATTGTACGTATCTAGTGAATATCGGTTGTATGATTTAGTTCCAGAATAAAATGTCATACGCAGTGTCGGAATTAATTAATTACGTACGGATAACTAAAAGCTGTGTATTTACTATTCAAATGGTATTATATATAGCGAAAGGAAATCGAAATTTAAATTATGACCGATTGTCGAAGCTGAAATGCATTAAAAATGTTTAAATTGATTAATGTATAAACTTACGAACACTCACACACACATCTATACATATATATATATATATATATATATATATATATATATATATATATATATATATATATATACGAATGTATGTATGTATGTGTGCCGATCCCTTAATTGAAAAATCAAAACGAATTCTATAACTAGTAGATGTATTTTAATGTTAATATGAATGAAAAAAAAACTATATAAGTGTGAGACTACCTAAAACGATCAATGTGATTATCGATGTAGACACAAGTCATGTACGAAAAACTGTTTAGAATGTCTGTAATTTCGCACTTTAGAACGTGACAGCACTCCATTCACTGTACAACGGAAAGCAGAGTCAATTAAGTACCGACATAAAATCGAGCTGCGTTCACATTCTCCTCTATGTATTAATAAAACAAAAAACACACACGCGCGAAGTGCCCAACGAAAGCCGTAAGTTCGACAGTGGGCGACATGTCGTACGGAGACACTAATTTCGTTATTTTAAAAGAAATCTGAGATGAAAGCGAACGTTGCCGAGTTTAACGCGCCGAAACTTTCTGCGAGTTTCATTGTATTTTGTAAGAAAGAGGAAAGTCGACAGTGCGAATCAGAAGTTTTGCTGCTTTGGACTCGAGAGTTCTTTTAATAAAACGATTCTGAAATACATTCACACACGCACACACACAATAAGTGTTAAATTAATATTTATTGAAAATACAGATCAAAAACTTAACATAAACCTCGAGTAAGAGAATCAACTGATCGAGTCAAACATTTTCACTGCATGTCAAGAAAACTGTATTGGACTCCCTTCACATATATCCAATTTTTTTAATTTTCTAATAATCATTTTTAGTATAAATTGTAAATTCTATTTTAGACGCTTAATTTTTGTGGCTTATAACAATTACTTTCTAATTTTAACACGTGCTCTTGTTTTTTTTTAAAAAAAAAATCATACAACCACCGGTTTTCTTTCAATTACTTCTCAACACTCTACCGAACAAAATGATATTTTTAGACCTCTTACCGGCACCACTTATTTTGACCGGAAGCATATAAATTTGATTTCTGGTGTCAGTGACTTCAATCTGTTTTCTACCTATAAATCACAGAAATTTTAAATTGTGATCTAGTCAATATTCCCTCCTATTTTCATTTATGTAAAATTTACAGAGCTTTATTAAAACCGAGTCGGTACTAGCAGTGTATCCATTTAATTCACGAGCGGGTAGCTCCAAAGTGTCAAGAGTAATAAATGTCATTACTGTCTTCGAAAGATCACTATTTACATAGACGGAAATATTATTCTGACCCGGTCGAATGTTCCTTAAATTATTATCACAATGAAATCAAAAAATAGTTATGGAACATTTCCGATAAACAAAACGCTACATCGTAATTGTGAAAAAAATATTTAAACTATTCAAGAAGGTAGACATGTAGAAATAGAAATTATTAAGTGTCGAATATACAGATTATAAACCTTTGTGATTAAATGTATATATTATATATTGGAACGGGTAAAAGTAGTTAAAACTTTACATGTATAAGAACTTCTACATTTAAGATGTCCATTCTCGAAACAGAGTGTTTGTTTCATGAAATATCTATGCGTCGAGTTGATTTCATTTTAACAATTTAATTCCAAACCGGAGATTCATTCTCTGATGTTACACTGAAACTATAGCGGAACTGAAATATTCGTTTACATTCAAACTGTACACACGGATAGCAATTAAAAATATACACGACTAAACAAACACTCAAACATTATATTAAGTTTATTATATATATATATATATATATATATATATATATATATATATATATATAAAACATCATTTTTTCGAAAGACCTGTTCTACCCACAACAGATCACTTTCAATTTTTCATACAATACCGAAAGAGACAAAAAAGAGCCACGTTTATGTTTCCTGTACGGCGTAGAAAACTGACAAATTATAATTTCGTTCAATTCATACAACACACTCGATGTAATCAAATGTAATTTAGTGACGAACGTTATATATATATAAAAGAACGAATCGTAAAACACAGTCAAATAAAGATGAATGTTCGTATAAAAAGCATAAGATATCCATTAATCTCTGTGTTGAATCGATGTAAAATAGTTAAATAGTTAATAATTGACTCTGCTCGACCTTGTACGACATATGTTATACACATATAGTGATACTTCTTCCATAAACTTTTTCCTACTGTATTACGCTTTAAAGCACATAAGTCTTATGATAAACATCATAGAAATATATAATTATATAAATAAATAAATAATATACAGAATTACCATTATTGAAACAGATATATTGATATATGTAAAAATAATAAATAAATGAATAAGATATATATATATGTAAAAGAAATAAATATATAAAAGAGTTTATAATAATATATTGTCCGGTGATGGTCATATGAAGTTTTCATTTTAATAGATTTGCACCGTTGTCAAAAACACTCGTTATAGTCGGAGTGTTGATCATTATTATTATTATTGTATGTAAATGATCAACACTCTTATTGTATTTCGTTATTTATCTAGTTGAGAATAATTTAAACAATGAACAATTATTGAACGTTTACAATTCAGGGATGTACTTTTTTTCCGTGCAAAACTAACTGCAAGTGATCCTCGTATAACGCCGACGTCACGTTTCGCAAAAAATTCCACGTCATGCAGGACTCGCATTTCATTCGCGACGAGGAGCCGAGTTCGAAACACTCGTTTCGCATAAAAGAACAAACTACTCGAAAATGAAACCAACGAAATCTAAATACATCATGCACGCGCGTAGTTATAAACAACGAACTTCTTAAATTAATTTCAATCCGCGTCGCTCACTTCTAAAATCACATTTCGTCGAAAACTTGAACCCGACATTGGACGGATAACTTCCATCTGGTGACAATTTCTTCGACATTATTTTTGTCATTTGATAGAATCATACTTTTTGGACATCTCTTCGAACGGCTCGACTGTCAAGAAATCATTTACAATACTTCGCTTCCACTTTTTCTGCAATTCTTTTTCGATTTCGTTGTACGGTGCTCGAGCAATTTCTAACTGGCTCTGAAATTTGTCCGATCTCTCCATTGTAAGATTGTAACATTTTAGCCGAGTTTAATTCGCATCGAGTTTTTTTCAGTGAATCATTCAATCGATTCATCGTAGTCCTCGACCAAGTCTTCATCAATTTTTTTCGATCAGATTCAGTCGTTAATTGAATCGACTCTTCGTCATTCGAGTCCTACACTTCATTTAATGATTAACGAACATCATATTCGGTCATGTCGTCGAATATTTCTCCACTGAATAAGCGAGCAATGTTTCTCGCGTTATCCGAGGATTACAGGAATTAAAATTGCACGTTATATCGAAAGCGTGTCATACGAGCGTTATCAATCTTTCCACATACATTTTATGTTTAAAAAGGCGAACGTTCACGATCATAAATACCGACCGTTTCGATGATAATACAAAATTAATCAATGTAAAAGAATAGTTTCAAAATGACGCCAAGCTAATTGCATAAGTATTTCATAAATTATCGTATCGTTTAAGCATTCTAACAATTCGTCAACCGATCGATTAATTTGAAAACAGTGCTGGTTATTTTATATTAGTAATTCGGTCACAGGCGAACAGGTTCTGAAAAATGACTTCGAGTAGACGACAGAATATTTTTTTAAAAAAACACACACACAACATAATCAGGCAAAAAAAGTGAAACGGTTACTGTACTTTACGTCCTGTGGCCAATGAGACCGAGCCAGACAGATAAAATGAGTACTGACTATCTCTAACGATTTCATTTTTCTCAATGAACTTTATCTACAACATAAATAAGATCCAAGGACAGCAAAAAGAACACAAGATACGCTTCAGTGAAAGAACGTAGCAAACTGGTTACTTCTTATCACTATGACGGAACGAAAAATAAGTCCTACCATCTAATATATATATATATATATATATATATATATATATATACATCTATTTTTCTTGCTTACGATACTTAAACATTAGTAATATCGAATATTTTTTCAGTAATTTAGACAAAAATAAATTAAACTCGATGTTTACTACTCTCCATTCCTGTTCGTATCTAATTTACTTCCCAACACACATATTCCATAAATATCGAAATCTTTTGTCGTTTCGTCTGAGCACTTTCCGTAACAGAACGGACCGAAATACATTTGTAGACGATCCGACCTTAAAACGTTCTTCCCATATACCGGGCAGCAACAATTGTCGCCCTTCTCGCCCATCCTAACAACAGTCCGCCGTTTCCGTTTTCTGAAACGACGATATCTCAATTACATTTCAGTTCCCTCTACTGTCACTGGCCTCGCTAATAAAATTTTAACTGAACGTCGTAAATTCCATTCAAGTACAGAATTCAGATTTACTGGGAATCGTCACTATGTAAGGGACGCATAGACGACCTCTCACTCGCAGATGTCACGGTGATTTTTTTTTATTTATCGCCCCGTAAGAAATTACAGACGCGTTCGGAAATATGACGAGACTATGATTTGGAATAATACCGAATTGATTAAAACGTAAAAGCACCGTATTTATGAAAAAGTATCAGAATTGAATTTAAAACGGATATCTTTCCTGATAAACGTTTTCCTTTCGGAACGAGCAACAGATACCGACGAGATTTATTGAATCGAAATACACTCATACGAATCGGATTCTGCGAAAACATTCATTAGAAACTGGACTTATTAACGAATAATAATTATTTGCTAAACTATTTTCGTACCTACGACGAATCGAAAAACGACAATGTGCAGACTGCCATTTCGTAAAAGTGTTTTGTTTTTTTTTTTAATGTATCAACTATCAGTCGATAAATAGAACCAATGAACTTTATGTTTTATACAGAAAATGTAAACTTCAATACCTGAATAACTTTTATTCAATCTGTAAATGAAAAGATGTCGGTAACTATTTGAGAATATCAGATATAAAATATTTGAGAGTAAAACTGTATCAAAATAGTATTCAAATCTGTAATCAAATGAAACATGCGACAATAAGAAATATACACACAGAAAATATTTACAAACAGAAACGAATAGAAAAATATTTAATATCTGAAATAGAATTAACTATATTCGATCTCCCTTAAAAAAAATCGTACTGTTATGAAAACAAATTGAATAAGACATTTCTGTTTCATTATCTATTAAATATAACACTGACTCAGTGACGTACGGTTATTTCGACTGAATGAAACGAATCGATCTTTCAAAATCATTACAACGTTGAACAATCGAACTTTACTAACAAAATATACAATTCAGAGATCTCGATTACGAAAAAAACATTGTTTAATTATATGAATATTTCTCAGAACTCGAGTAATATCAACGCTCGAAATCTGTACTTTGAAAGCACAACAATGATAAACATACCGTTTTACTGTACGCGTTGCGAACAACATGTTAGATAAGCCGAACGATCTTACAAGTTTACAGTACGGTTGTGTTTGTGTTCGAACTCCATTACCACATGGTGATATTTTGTTATCGGAATCAGTGAAGTGGAAAATAATAATATAGGTAGAGACGCGACCGACTTTAATAGCGCCGAAATAAGAAAGACAGAGCGGTCGCAATGAGAGGAAAACAAGTACTGGATCGATCTGCTTTAAAATACAGACACAAATAACGGATAAAAATGTACGTAGTACTCTCGTAATTTTTAATTGAGCACACAGAGTTCTTTACAAATCTGTCTTATTAAAAGGACATCGTATTTTTTTTTTTTTTAAAAAAACGAGCTTTGAAAAAAATGTATAAAAGTTTATCAACGCTGTGATTGTGATAATTGAGGTGTTTGGGTTTTCAACACAACAAAAATCTAATACAACGACCTGAATTTACAAATTAGTTCGAAGGACTGTAATTACTACATGTTATATATCAGTATCACTATAATGTGTGTATATATATATACACATAAACGAACACGCAATAAACTACCTGTTTATGTGCAAACAAACTCTGAAACTTGTTTGACCAGGTTAGATTTTCATGAATTTTCTCGAAAACTATTTCGCAGCTAGTAGAGAGAGTTTGCGGTTTTCCATAAACTTTGAAGGTTTAATGATCTGAAAATTCAGTTACACGAAGAGTACACGCTACATTATTAAACGCGGGGTTTAATACACTATCGATCGGAAAGAAAGTACAAGTCAGTCGATTAATTAGCAACGATGCGCGGCTCTTTTTTTTTATTTTAAATTTATAACACGATCGCTGGCAAACGTGCGGTCATCACGGATCCTGACGTAATTACGATGACGGACTGAACTTTTCCTATCGTATATTTCTTCATTAATCATTCGAGTGTCGATCGCGTTTAAACATTTTCGTTCGAGATGATCTTTTTAACTGGAAATAACGTATAAACTCCGTATATAAACAATGCTCGGATATTGAAAAAGTGATAATAATTCACGGTAAATTTAGTCATTCTAAAAGGACACGGTGTTTATTAAGAAAAATATCCATTTTAAATCGAATTCCGACACTTGTTCATAAGCATAAAAATGTTATATTTTAAGCAATTTGCTACGATTGCGAGCGATTGCCTTGTGATATTTCTGAACGAGTCTGACATTCCTTACAGCACGATTAATAAAAGAATCACGGCGACATCTGCGAACGGGAATTTTTCTCCGAGTCTCTTACACAGTGACGATTCTCAGCAAATCTGAATTCTGTACTTGAATCGAATTTACGACGTTCAGTTAATCTGTGCGACTAATCGAAACGCGGACCGATTCGAAAACATTTTTATTCCGAGTTCAGCTTTTGCATCGAGTCGCGTAGAGTAATTCTGAACAAGTCACTGTTCCTAGACAACGTTCAATCGATAACTAGACACGTTACAAAGCCTATCTCACGTAGGAATACCGGACGACCGGAGTAATTAGTCACACCCTCTTATTAGTGCATCGATTTTACAACAATAAGCTCGCTAACTAAAGGAACGAAGCGTATCCGAAGTGTCGATCCTTTCAACCCTGCGATCAACCTTTTACTTTTGATTTATTATAACGCGTGAACAATCTACTTGCACGAAAAACATAATTGAGAATGTTTTTTTTTTAAAAAAAACCCGGAATATATATATATATATATATATATATATATATATTCCGCCATACATATATATATATATATATATATATATATATATATATATATATATATATATGATAGATATTTGAAAAATAAATAATTTATTTGTTACAAATTATCGATATTAATAGTAACTAATCCGTTTCTCGATTTGAAACGATTTGTTTTTAAAATCCATTAGATACTTAATAGCTTCGTACAGTGACGAATAATGTCTTTCTTAACTAATTTTCTAAACTGAACGTGAACGCAGATTTACGTCAGAAATATACTTTTCAATGAAAATGATCCGCAAGCAACAAAAGACCAATTCAAAAAATCTAACAGCGTCGTCCGTTCGCATCTAATACAACTTAAGCTATTTTTCTCAAACTACAAATTCTGCCATAAACTTTTTCAATATGTAATAAATTTATCGGTCGAAGAAGTTCCACGCACAAAAACATAATCAAATGCGTGTTAATAGATAACGGCTCTGCCCGACTGCTGCTGTTAGAATCGCTCGACGCGATAACGAAACGAGTATCTGAAATTTAATTAATGAAAGTGTACTCGCGAAACGACGCTGTTCTATCAGAATATTTCTTTCAAAAAAAAAAAAAAAAAAATGACTTGCACGGAAGTTCGTCCATTTTTCAAAAACTTAACTGTCCACCCGTCATCCCGATACATTTTTCTTACACTTCGAACGGTTCGATAATCGTCGCGTTCGCGAATTTCCCGTTTAATTAAAACGCTTATCGACACGAATTTATATATTGGGGAAAAAAATACACATTCCGCGAATACTCTCTTCTGCAATTAACTGGTCGTTCCATTTTCTCCGTCCCGAGCTCATTTCACACTGCATTATTTTTATTCTGTCGAGTACGTGTCGCGCATAATGACCTATCGTTTCGGTCTCGTCGGCATCAATAACACGATGTGATTGAGTTTGACATATCAAGCAGCCATTACACGGATTTGTTATTTAACCATTATGCCGATGAAGTGAATTTTGTTGCTAGAACATGTATACGTACACACACATATATATATATATATATATATATATATATATATAATATCTAGTTATACGTTTCATCACGGTTTACTGAACTAATTATTAATTAAAGTTCATAATTATATATATATATATATATAATCATCAGTCTCTTTCGATCTACTGCTGGATGATCCCTTCGAAAAATTTCCAGTTCAAACGATTCAATGCCTCTGTGGACCATAAAATTTTAACGAATTTTTTTCTGTCGTCGTCCCATCTATTCGGCGATCTTCTTCTGGATATTTTTAAATGTATTGGCTTTCCTAATCAATATTTTTTAAAGCAGAGGTGAAATTTTCAAAACACACTTCTTCGAAAGCCAAATGAAAAGAAGGTCTAATCGAAAAATAGATTGTAAAAGATTTACATTCGAAGAAACTTCCAATTATGTTTTCTCGCAAATGGATATAAAAAAGCATATTGGTATCTGATAAAACAATTACATATTTATCGTTTTTATGCGTTTTTCGTAGTTACTGTTAATTATGATATTTTTCGTGTTGTTCATTTCGATTCTGATTCGTTGCACTGTGTATCTTTAAATTTATTAATATTCTGTACCTATCTTATTTATATAATCATCAGCTTCTTTATATCCACTGTTGGATGAAAGCCTCTTCCAATACTTTCCAGTTCGAACGATTTAATGTTCGTCTCCTATAAATTTCCAAACAATTTTCTCATCTCCCTATCCCATCTGTTGATTAGTCTCTTTCTGGGTGCTTAAAAAATTCCCGATCAATAATTTCTCTTATCCTTCGATTGTTTTCTTTTCTTGCAGTACGTCCCGCCCATTTCGATTTCAAACTCTTCACTCTTCTTGTCATGTCTGTAACTCCGGTCTGTTTTCGTATCCATCCCATTCTTCTCTGATTTCTTCTTGCTATTCCCAATACACATCATTCTATATTTAATCGTTGTATTGTTCTGGCATCACGAACCCGTGTTCCACTTTCGTAGCCTATTACTGCAGGCAAAATACACTCGTCGAATACTGTTCGCTTCGAACAGAGAGGGAACGTTTGATCTAAATATTGAAGCGTTTCAATTTTTATTCTTCTGTTAACTTCGTCAATAAATGATCCATCCTCGTTAATATATATTGACTCAGATAAACATAATTCATGATTTCTTTTATATCTATTTTCTTCGGAAGAAGAAACGCATTTAACGTCACTTTTGTTAAATTGAGATTCTTCATAAGTCCTATTTTTCTACTAACGTCTAATTCTTCAGTACTCTTTTCGAGTACTTCACGAGTATTTGTGAAATTATACATACACATATATATATATATATATATATATATATATATATAAATTAAATAATTCGAATGAAATAACAGTTTAACTATAAATTTTAAATTGCAAACACAAATACAACTTGTATTATCATCCGAACACAAATAGAAACCGTTCTCTCAAACTCGAATAGATCGAACAGAAATAGTCTCATTGATCTGAACATCAAATTTAACACAAAGATATTATTTTTAATTTTTCATCCGGAACTAGTAAATCGATATTAATTTTATATACGTTCGTGGTTCAAGCTTCATACGACCATTAGGTAAATAAAAATTTGCCAAAACTGTAAAATGTGCCTAAAGTTAATTAAACAAAAAAAGAAAACAAAAACCTATATAAATAATTGTACAGCGGTGGTCCAATGAAAAAATATTTTAGGAAACAACGAAAATGAGCTTCATATGCCATGCGTTCACGTTTTTATGAACACCAAAGAATATATTAAAAAAAAAAACACATACACACAAACATACAGATAACGTTGAATTACTAAAATTTACTTTTGGCATTGATTGAAAAACGAATTTTTTTTCAAATAGGTACCGTTACGTATTGAGATCAAATTTACTTTAACTGTGAATGTATAATAATTATGATTTCGCTTACTACGGACGCTTACTTCGTTATTTTAAAAGAAAACCGAGATAGATAAAAACGAAAGTTTCCGAGCTGAAAGCACCGATAGTTTCTGTAAGTTTTATTGTGTTTTGTACGAAGAGAAAAGTCGACGGTGCGAATCAGAATTTGTGTTGTTTTGATCTCGACAGTTCTTTTAATAAAACGATTGTGAAATATATTCTCACACACACACAATAAGGAAATTGTTAAATTAATAATTATTGTAAATGTACATCAAAAACTGGAGTAAGAATCAATTGATCGAGTCAAGAGATGTCAGACATGAAAATATATAAAATATTTTTACTGACTGGTACTGAAATACAAAATTAGATTATCTCGAATTTCTTGAAAATAACGAATAAAGAAAAGATTAATATCTTCAAATAGTACTTTTCTAAAAACGAACGCCTCCTATCGACGAACTTGTATCATATATATATATATATATATATATATATATATATATATATATATATATATATATATATATATATACATATAATCATTACAGAAAAATAAAAGTACTGATGATTTAGTATTCGAAACAAGTACCAAACACTATTAATATATTTTATGTATTTTCATGTCCGGAATACGAGCAAACCTTTACAAACTTCCACGATTATAAATTATTTCATGGTGAAACAAAGAACAATAAATTGAAAAAGTCGTTACGTGCCGAGCACGGACCATTTATCAAACAAACGTACTATTTTTCAAATAATGTTAAACTTTATGTTTTAAATGTGAGAGCTGTTCGATGCGAATACAGTGAAGGGCATGTGCAATTCGTTTTATCTATCCGAGACTCGCACAACAAGTCGGATTCGAAGAGTGCGAATCCAAATGTAAGACACGTGAAAATATCTTAATGGCGGAAACGGTACCTAGACGCACACACACACACACAAACAAACGTAAAAGATCCGTGCGTGCACGTGGAATTCGGAATTCACAAGTCAATAAACACCGCATTAAAGAAAAATAATATATATATATATCCACTTTAAATAAAATGAACGAATAAATAATATAACAGAAAAATGTAAGATAAATATTAAGTTAATCAAGACAAATCAATTGTATATGTATATATGAAAAAGAAAATTAAATGAGTCAAATAAAGATGTACTGAACAATGTATTCAAAATATTCCACTTTGAATTCTCTATTCTTCACGTTTAGATTGGCGAACATTCAGGTACGTATCCACTAACCAATTAAATCCTACCGATGTGTACTTTTTAAGTGACCTAAACTCGATATCTATATCTCTGTTGACAAGTCGAGCGTTCGACTGCTCGTCTCGGACAAATTAAAGTAGGATTAAAAAATAAACAATAATAATCTGATCAGATTATTAGATGTAGAAACTAATTCCGTGCCTTTAAATTAAATCAAACATACCGCTCTAATGTTTTCATGTTTTTTTTTTTAGGATTTTTGACAGTGTTTTCCCCTAAGTGAAGCGTTCGTTTCTTTGAAAGAAAAATCGTTCGCGTTATGTCATAAAAACTGCAACTTGTAATTGTCCCAAGGTCCATACGATTAACCAATCGACTACACTGAAAAATTGACTAACACACATTTAACAAAATATAAAGAAAACATCAAAATGTTTGCAGTACATTCCCCAAC
The DNA here is from genome assembly GCA_034766995.1 of Acanthacorydalis orientalis. Taxonomy (NCBI): domain Eukaryota; kingdom Metazoa; phylum Arthropoda; class Insecta; order Megaloptera; family Corydalidae; genus Acanthacorydalis; species Acanthacorydalis orientalis. The sequence goes on along the minus strand of CM068320.1, from coordinate 38,267,773 downwards.
GATAAATATTCATCGTTCGTAAAATACACCCAGAAAAGAATTCACTCGAGAACGGTCGAAATCGCGAGAAACAGAGAACAAGAACAACGTTTATATTACGAACGACAACTTACACTAAACTTAAACAAGGAAGAAGATTTTCCTTTCAAATAAATTGTGTCGATTTTTTTCACGCCCGAAAAAGATATTTCCGCTCTTTAAAAGTGATAAATATCGATGCGTTAACACTCGAACGGGAATATTTTTTTACACCGTTCGAAACGAGACTTAATACTTTGTTCCTTCGATACTTGAAGCGCCTCGCCCGAATCAATGTGTAAATAATGGAAAAGCAATGTTCGACATACAACTGTTCGAAATTCGACCGTGTTTCCAATAACGCATCCCGTTTGAAACAGTTATATACATATATATATATATATATATATATATATATATATATATATATATATATATATATAAACATTCGAAAAAAGAACAGGAGAGAATTTACAACCTCCCAACCCCCATAAGTTAAACTCAGTTACATCGTTGCCGAACGAACTAACAGAAAATAATTTACAATATTGCATGTAAAACGTTGTACTTTCAGAGATATGAAATCTATGTCGACATATTTTTATTTAGACTGGAGTACATTTTTCATATATAGCAAACATATTTATAACTAGTCGAATATTTTACAGAGAAATTGTATTTCAAACATCATCAGATCAGAAAGACGTATCAAATAATCACAATTCAGTGTAATAGACGATTGATTATTGATAGTTAGGATCGAATCAATGATCATGAATTCGACCCACGAGACGGTCTGCTTCCTTTTCCACGCGAACGAACTCTTTTTTCCGACCGTACGAAATTTTTCGATTGTCCTCCGATTTTCGACTGTCGCTCTGCACACAGTGCCGGAACTGTTCTTGTGACAAAACAATAAACGCGACTAAAAAGGCAGCGTGAGATTAAAAATAGAATCGAATCAGTTAATAAAATAGACGTTAAATTTCTCATCGATTGCCGAAAAGAGAACTCATTCGCGACAGTGGATTCGGACACGGCGTCAGAACAGTGATGTCCAATTTTGACCAAACCGACCGCCTTATAATTAAAAAAAGAATGTTCCGCAATCGAATCGCGCGCGTTTCACAGATCGGTGTCCGGTTTTGAGAAAAGCTCGACAATCGCTTAAATAGACAAAGACGTTGTTCTCGCGCCCGTCGCGTCTCACTCGCGCGACCGAAACACGTTTTATATGTTATTCAGTGTTTCCAGCATCCGAAACGATAACAGATCTGCAGATGCGAAACTTTTCGATTCGACAGAGAGTGTTAGTGCTGTAAATACGAAGAAAAGTTTTCCAATATCTCATTTCGCACAACGGCGTCGAACTTCGTTGTGTGTGTGTGTGCTTATATATATATATATATATATATATATATATATATATATAAACATACACACACCTTTCGATACGGCCGTGCGGGCGGCCATGCCCAAAAAAAAAACTTTTTTTATACTCAAACGCGATATAAAAATATTTTTTTCGAAACTTGTAAAAAAACCGCCTAACAAATTTCCCCAGTCGCTGAGTTTTCAGATTCTTCTGATTCGATGTTTACAGCAGGACATTCATAAATGACTCTATTGTTGTGCGTAGGTTTGATAAATGTTTCACTTTCTTATGATAAGTTACATTCTGTACATTATATATATATATACATGTTGTAGACACGTTTGAAATCTCTCTTGATGTTTTCATTAAAACAACTTATACAAAACAAAAACTCGGACGATTAATGGAAACATTTCATTATTCTATTATAAAAGATTATTAATATTTCTTTTTCCACGAGTTACATTTATTTAACAGTGCTATTCATCATACTCTCATTCCACTATAAAGTAATAATTTCAATTCGTTCCTCAATTATTTATGAGCATCGTAGAAAAAAAGACCCTGAAAACTGCAAAAAAATAAATGCTTTTTCAAGCGAACAACAGGACAGATGTACCTGAAATTCAGATCAATTCGAGTTGTAATAAAATACGATCGTTTCTCTGTAATTGTAAATTGTGTCATGTTATAAAAAAGGAGATTTTGTTTCTTTGATCTAGATTATAATTGTATCATCGCGAATAAATGAAACCGTAGATAATGAACGTATAGAAAAATGGACCTGTCAAGGTAAAAAAAAGGTAAGTTACTTTGAGTGTAATCTAGTTTTAACACGGGTTATATAGCCGTGCGATTAAGTTAATAACAAAATGTAAACTGTGAGACTAAGTCACGTGATCAGCATAAAAAGTAAAGCTTAATATCAATGTACAGATTAAAAACCTGTACTCGATTTGAGACGTTATGCAACGTTTAACATTTTTTAAAAAACAAGTTCATCGGCAAAATTCAAAACATGCAGCTGATAACGTTAGATAAACATTCGACTAATCCGAGACGACAATTTGACGTTTTGTATGCATTTTTGGAAAATTAGTGAAATGACAATCATGAAAACCGCATCTAGCAGAATATAAATTTATCTCAGAGTCATACATTTTTTCAATTGACAATTCAACGATGAATTTTGTAAAATTCAAAACTATTACGACTTTAAGTACAGCATGTTTAAGAACGTTTTCACGAAAGTATTGTTTTCTCGTCGAAATTTTTCGATCAATAATACCTCATTGAATACTTTTCGGTGTGATCTGTGACGTGGAAAAAATTGTTCATTTGTGAAAGTGAATTTAGTCAATGTCAGAAGTATTTTGTGTCTGAAATTATTTTTAACGTATTTATATCTCAAATGACTGATAAATATAACATTTCATTTCCGTTTATACATATATATATATATATATATATATATATATATATATATATATATATATATATACACACATATATATATATACACACACATATATATATATACACACACACATTATATATATATATATATATATATATATATACACACACACATATATATATATATATATAATTTTAATATAATTCAAACTTCAAATCGACTACTATTTAAAATAAAATCTTTACTATTGAAACCCAATGAATCTGTATCGGAATTCTAAAAAAGACAACAATTAAGCATCGAAATTATCATTTTTTTTATAAAATCCAGACTGTAAATCTGACTAATATCAAACTACAACAACATAAAAAATACTAAGGTAAAACAAACATAAGGGCGATAAGGGATGTTCTCTTAAATCGCTGCTTTCTTTTCGATAAATTAATAACAACTATAGATCGAATCTGTACAAATCGGATAAATGCGCGATTATGATGGAATTAGATACAGAAGATCTCCAAAACTTTATCGGCGATAATTTCATTTCTCCTCCGATACGATTTTCTTACAAATTCTCCCAACCTCTGATGTCTATCTTCGGATGTGAATAAGTGTGCGTGTGTGTGTGTGTGCGTAGCGTATGCATGCGAGGCTCGTGTGAAATAGAGAGGGCGAAATAGTTCTATATAAAAAAAAAACTTATTATCTCGAAATGTTTGTAACACCGTTCGAATAAGTTATGAGACGGTTATCTAAACAAGGAAACGACGCGGAGGGCATGGAGTTGGCAAGTGCCATATAAATACCTATAGAGAGCTGTTCATAAATCACGGCACGTTCCACCTACACACAATCCTAACGCTATCAGTTGCAATACTGGATAGACGTATATAATTCAATATTTATGGTGTGAGAGAGAATTCAATGTAATATAAAGTGAATTATATTTCGGTGTTTATTGTCAACGCGGGCGGAACGTTTCGGCGCGACCACGAACCGTGGGAGCTTCGAACGCTCTGAGTAATTTGTAACCGACGCGACTTTAAGTAATTGACGCACCGCGCGCGATAAACCATCCGGCGGTTCGATTTACACTCGATCTGCGATGCACGGGCGCGAGACGACGCTGTGGCGATCAAAAGAAATAATAATCTCTCGTGCGAGCGGCTCGGAAGAGCATTCTAATGTCAACCGCAGTGACAAAAAGCGCGCATACATTTCTTATCCATTCAAAGGATCGAAAACTTTGACAATCATTTACAAGTTTGACGCTTTTTATGACGTTCGAGTTGTAAAGTTTCACAGTTGGGATATGTAAAAAGTCGCATCGCTGTTCGCGTTGGTGATTTTAGTTTTTTTTTTGTTTTTCTATCGACAGAGGCCGTAATGAATTTATTAGACGGAAACGATATTCGAAATCCGTACACGGACGACGATACAGGACGGACTGTCGAAAAATTCGAAACGTTAATGGGATAAATCGTACTGTCGATTCAAATTAGAATCGACTTACTTCACAGGCATCCTTCTCACTGTTCTCACTTTTAGAGGATCACCATCGTATGTGACTATCAAAACATGAGTTGAAACAAAACGGCGTAACTTATTCTTTAATAAAAAATTATAATTATTCTATGAACTCTCATAGGAAAACGACCGTCTACTAAATCAATACAGCTAGCGTTCGAATTTCGATGTAACGACAGTTGAATTTCACTACAGAGTACAAACGGTTAAATGTTAAACCTCTTACCATCTCTATCGATTCCCGTTCAAAAACGGGTCAGAGAAACAAATAATTTTTTTTTTGTTTCGATCGTGGGATTTAAAGAATTTTTTTAAAAAATGTCGTTTTTTTCTCTTACATTTGTAAATATTATTTTTTTATAACATACGCACATACAAACATACATATATCTTTTTATTACCATTTTTTTAATATAAAAAAATAAGCAGGAGTTTGTTTATAAACATTTTCCAGTTCTCTGCTAATCACTGATTGCTCGAAGTTACAATTAAAAATATTATTCAGTCATTAATCTAACATTCAGTTATTACATTGGCAAACTATTATATATATATATATATATATATATATATATATATATATATATGTGTGTGTGTGTATGTGTGTGAATGTAGGCTATTCTATTGACCTGGGACAAAATGAAGCGAATAATATAAACAACATAGTATAGAGTCGACGGTGAATGAACGTGGTGTGCAGTTGGAGGCAACAGAAGTGAAATAAAATTAAGATTGCTATTGTAATTAATGTGACTATTGTGACCAACAAATACATTTATTTATCATATTCCTTTTTAATTAAAATCCTACATACATACATATATATATATATATATATATATATATATATAGAGAGAGAGAGAGAGAGAGAGGGTGGGGGAGAGTATGCTAACAACATAATGACCTCTAGATATGATGGCCAACCCGAAACAGCGACCCACCCAATCAAAAACACACTACTCTGAATAGTGACGCAAGATGAATTCACGACCCTGCAAAATTCTGTCACACTACAGTCGGCCGAGAAAAACGGAGCCACTAATCAAAAAACTACAACCGTCAGGAACATGCGAGAAAATGTCGCATTCGAAAGCAGCAATTAAGCAACGATTCGAGCGAGGTGAATTTACACGAACACTTGAATAAATTTTAAATCTTACAAATCCCGGCTACAGATTTATATGCACTACATTGTCGTTAGTTAGAACACACTCTCTGAAATAATTCTCTGTTATTAATAAAATTAAACGCCTCCCATTCAGTGAACGAGATGAAAAGCAATTAGAACAGTTTTTTTTTTCGTTTTAAGCTTGAAAACTTTGATAATTATTAATCTGAAAGTTAATATTCGAAATATTGAACGATCCTATGCAACAATTGACTAATTATTTCGTCAGTCTAACTGTATATATATATATATATATATATATATATATATATATATATATATATATATATATATATATATATATATATATGTATATATACACACACATATATATACGAACGCACAATGGTGTAAGAGAGATACGAAAATAGTTTCGATAATTATTTTTCAGACTAGGAGACAGAATTATCTGACGAAGAAGACAGCGAACAAACTCTTTATAAAGCTATCGTTAACGACATCATTTGTTAAGCTTTAGTACAGAACTGATATCAAGTGGTCCGTTCTGCCCTTAATGCTCCTTTCTTCCGTTTTTGTGCCATTCATCGTGTAAGTTATATCATGCATAAAGCTTACTTGCACACAGTTATACACGGTTCGATCTGTCCGGCGTTCGACTACCGCCACAGCGAAATGCCGAATCGTTCACGTAGCACCGAGTGACTGGCCAGCACGTCGAGTAAATAAATCGATCGACAGTATAATATTTTCACACAACGTCGTACAATTTTTATTATCAACGTTATTGAATATCGACTGTAATTTCAACATCCCGAATCGCATTTCCGATGTGAAAAATGAAGAGCGCACTCTAATCTGAGAACTAATTATATTAAGGGATCTTTTTACGGCATCACAATGATGTCGGTTATGTGAACCGTACAGAAGTTGAAAGTGAACAGCGCCCCGGCCCCCATCGAGTCACTCGATACGGACGACGAGAGACGAAATTAAAAAAAGCGAAATTGCAGTTTCTTTCTCGACGCTCGAGTATCGTCGACCATTCAATTGTATGTACATTTCTTTAAGGGAATTTCTTCTCGGCTCGTGCAAAAAAAAAAAAAAACATGTTCTTTCTTACGAATAACTGTATAGAAAGACTGGATCGTTCAATTTTAAAGTTTAATTTTTTTATAAAGACTTTCTGAATAATATTGTCACGAGGTCCCCTTTATATTTATATATATATATATATATATATATATATATATATATATATATATATAAGAGAGAGAGAGAGAACAAGAACTGGTTTCGCTCGACGATATTTCCGTATTATCTGAATCTCAGGACGGGCACTCTTCAGTCAGTGTCGACGGTGTTAGGCTAGAGACATAAATACGTTTTATACAAATCGAAACCGTTAGAGGGTGTCGTAAAATACATATAGCGGCGTCTGAATTCCACTCACGTAACGTACACTCGAAAAGAAACTACAAACTTATCGGAATCTATCTCGTTCGTCAGAAGTGATAGACACAGACGACGGTGCCGCGCCTCCAGATTTACATAAAAGGAGCTGGAAATCCATATTTAAATGTGCTTCTCGGCGTTTGATTTTATCCGTTACGTCGCTCGCTTTTCCGTTTGTTATGCATATCAGATATATAGCATGTATGCCGAAAGTGTCGGTCGCGTATTTCACTTTATATATATATATATATATAAAGTGAAAGAGAAACAATGTATAAATCAAAAAGAGCTATGTAATCATTTTAATCGACGCCTAACTGATTGACAGACGATTAAAAATATTTAAAATACTTCTGAAAAGATAAAAAAAAGTGTGTGCGTCGAAAGCCACGCGGTAGAATTGAAACTTCTGTGCGACGGGTATAAGGATACAAGAGTAAGCCATTGTTATTATTAATTTTCCTAGGCAGCAAAGTCAAGATTGTGATAAATGACAGTACCACATGATGTTAGATAATACACGTCAAAGTCTAGTCTTAATTTGATCTAATCGCCATGAACGGCATATCAACCACACGATTACAGAGATCCATAGACACTACTGTCAGCTAAACTAAAAACTCGTTAAAAGAAGGAAAACTATTGTTATTGTCAATTTTCATGAAGAACTATTTCCTGTTTAATGAAAACGATAACTTTTGTTCTTTTTCTGTGTCTTCGTGTTCCAAAAAAAAAAACGATACAACTGGCCTGTGCATCATCAGACACGAAATGAAAACTATGGATTCTATGCGCTCGAGGTATCTTGAAAACATTGCCATCAATTGTAGTTCGTTATTTCGATGGGTGCAAACATGTTTTTTTTTTTAAAAAAAAAGATGAACTGTAATCCGTTTTATATTTAGTAAAAAAAAAATGTATCAATCGAGTACTGAGTCGCAATGAAAATAGCAATGTTTCGATGTTGAACAGCTAATCTCGCATTTAATGTTTCGACCGCTATGGAAACTGTTTCTGAGACCGATTTCGAAAATCTAACACATTCCATTGATCTGGTAATGTGTTACACTGTCCGTGATGAAAAAACGTGACGCGCAAGTAGTTAATTCTTTTAAATCTTCGATTTTAGATTCGGAATAAACATTGTTTTGAGATAATGTTAGTTAGTTATTGGGGATTTAGGGCGCGTCGACAACCGGGGTCACTAGTGTCCGAACACAAATTATAATTTAAGAACACACCCCGTTTGCGCACGTTTTAAGATTAAAAAAAAAAAAACAACATGTCGACTTGTACGCTTAAGTAAATGAAAATCTATAATCTGACTATATGCAAAATTTCATCGTTCAACCATCGTTGTTATCGCTGACGTTTACACATTTTCCTTAATATCATTGGACCACGACTTGCGCCAGCAACAAATTTAGCTTTCACTCTTATACTTTCGAGTAGAAAACCTGTAGAACTGTGTGCTCGGAGAATTCGAACCGTTATGCGTGCAACCGACGACGCAACATTTGTTTCCGGGTGTTTTTCGCCCGGAAATTTCAAAAAAAACGAGCCACTACAGTGTAACACAAATAATTTCGATTGTAATTTTTAGGTTTAGTTTGCACCAGTCAGATCGGAAAGCCCGTCGGGTCTCTGCCAGTGTACACGAAACAGTACATTCCGAGAAAAAAAAACGAGTTCGCAATAAGCTGATTTTCACTCATGATAATAATGTTGTTATTTACTATTTTTTGATTAGTGTTTATAGTATATGATGCACGGGAACTTTAGCGATCAAAAGTTACTAATTCTTCGACGACTGAGATTTTGTATCGCGTTGAGGCGTTACGAATTTTGTGACGCGTGCAGACGGGCTTACCCTCGCTGTAAAAGTTTCACTACGAACGTTCGAACACATTTACAACAAAACCGAAACGTTACAGTAAACCTGATTTAAAATGCGACCGGCAAAGCACCGATTCGATCGTCCTATGAATGATTCACAATGGAGGAAAAAATATCTAATACCGATCATAGAAATCAGCATCGATCTCGTCACGTCTTGAAAAATGTGAGACCGAAAATGAACTATAGATAAGTGTCTACATACAAAAAGATAAAATATAATAACAACATCGACGTTATATATATATATATATATATATATACATATATATATATATATATATATATATATATATATATATATATATATATATATATATATATATATATATATATATATATATATAATGTTAGACGACACCTGAAGCCGATCGTCTAGATTCCTTATCTGTGTGTTTCCGTGGAAACGCACTGTAGTCGTTTATAATAAACACTGATAGTTTAAGATAAATTAGAACCAAGCAACGGACGCAGTGTATGCAGATGCGGATTGTGATGAATCTCAGACCTGTACAGATGCATTATTCATCGTCGCTGTTATTAATGATAGTTTCTACATAAATTGTTATCTATTTTGTGTTAGTATTAACGCACGCCTTTCCCACGCACACTAACAATAAATAAATATATATATATATATTTATACATATGTATATACATATATATTTATACATATGTATATACATATATATTTATACATATGTATATACATATATATTTATACATATGTATATATATATATTTATACATATGTGTATATATATATATATATATATATATATATATATATATATATATGTATGTATGTGTATATATAACGTCTGTTTGTAGAAAATCGCACGCGGATTTCGAACCAGTCAATGTTTGGCCGTACAAAACGGTCACTGTATTACAAAAAATGCGACAGAGCGAAAAAGATAAAATAAATATCCCGTAACAAATTGTGCTTCACGTCTATACAGTATATTCAGATTTAGTGTTGTACTGATTTGCAGCGGCCAAATCAAGGGAAATCGTTCTCGTACCGAGACGGTCCAATAAACGAATGGACTGGTGTACACGAGAGATTTTCTCATCGTAATTTATTCTGATTTATTTCATTATATATCTGGTATATTGGATGGATATACATGTGTATATATGAATGTATATATATATATATATATATATATATATATATATATACACATACATACATTCATATAAATCTTCATATGAACTGATTTATAATAAAAAGTGTAAATTCCGGTAATATAAACAGGCATGTCTATGCAAAAAAAAAATCGACGGAAAGAAGCCGTGTGAAAAAAATCCTACCTGTTCGAAGCCGCCCAGAATGTCCGTGGTGTCCATCGCTGAATTGACCGACAGCGTCTTCAGTTCATTTCCGGTAAGCGTTGCTAGCGTCTGAACGACGCTGCTCTTTCCAGAGCTGGGACCGCCGACCTAGACAGAATACACGTTATAGACAGAGAGGAGAAAAAGGCACGATGTTAATAATTCTTTACTGCTTTAAACTCTAATTTGAACAAATAATGAAATGTTCGATTTGTCTCCTTTGAATAAATCAATGGCCGAATAAAAATTAGATATTAATGCGTATCGGTTACAGTTTTTCATCGACATCATTGCCGGGGGTTCTCTTTTACTTTATTTTAATATCGTTGTCACGATCACTGTTCGTTTCTTTTCAGATTTAAAACGGGGAAGAAAAACTCATCGTCTGCACACAAAATCGCAATTCATTCGAAACAGAACAATATAAATGAACCGAGGAACGCCCGATATGCACAGTAAAGCACACAAAACAATTTTGGGAATACCCGATGATGCACTGGGGAAAATAATCGAATCTGTTTGTAAAAAGTTGATACGTTACACGGGGAATGACCGATATACCGAAGAGAATAATCAAACCTTATTTTTATAAAATACACAACAGTTTTACTGGTAATATAGAGGAAAAACATGCCGCTAAACGGCATTTATGTTCCTTTTTACGAAAAGTAAAGAGTAATAAAGTTAAAGCAAAACGAAGTAAAGTAACATAAGTAGTTAACGTTTTCGTAGTAAGTGGTAATTGTTTATTTACACGACGGGTATACACGTCGAACGCAGTTAACCGGTTAAAAGACAGAGTGCGTCCGTGGTCTGACATCAAGACAGAGTGAGTAGTAAGTAAACCACACCCGCGCACATAATTAACAACGTAACAATGCCAGTCAACGCGTTGTTATTGTTGTTGTGCAAGAGTAATCGACTGAAACAAATCACTGAGGACGACGACGAATAGCAACGTTCATTCGAAAACCGTGCACGGCCCGCTAGAAGAATAAATTCGCAGTGTAAACGGACTCACCAGAATCGCCATCCAGTTGAATTTGACGCAAAGCAACAGCGACTTCAGCGCGGCCAGCTGGCTCCTCAGCACCAAGCCACCGCGTTGATTCTGTCTCAACACATTGACATTTACATCGCTGACTCTCGCTTCAGACTCGTTCGTTTCGGCGTCGGCGCCGCGACGCCGGTCATAAGTTATGTCGCCGACGTACAGATACGACGGAGTGACGTAAAACGACGGCTCGACTTGCGGCAACTCGTCGAGCATCTGCTCGCCGAACACCTCCCCGTATATCTCAAACACTTTCTGTTTGTCCTCTCTGGTACGCATTCGGTCGCCGTAAATCAATCTGACGAGCTGTCCGGGCTTTATGTTCCGGTACGTCGTCGGCGACGTCTCTCTCGACGCGTTCGGCATTCCGGCCGCGTCGCCGCCGCCGACGCGGTCGCCGCCCACGTTCGCGTCGCTCGCGCCTTCGCCGTTCGGGTCCGATCGAACGACGGTCTCGGGCAGCGCGCGGCCAGCTTCGTCGTCGCTCGCCCCCTCCTCCTCCTCCTCGAAATCCGAATCGCGTTCGTACGACGTCGACGCCAACAGTCGGCGCACCTCCCTCGACTTCGCCTCGCGGATTTTCCTCTCGTCGACCTGCACGCTGAACTTATCGGTCCAGTACCGGATGATCTTGTCGGCGTCGTCGCTGCCGTCGAAGTCCGGCGACTCCGTGTCGCACTCGCGCTCTCTCATCAGACGCAACGACCCGTCGCACCACCTCTGCACGTCCCGCAGATTGAACTCCCACGGTCCGCCTCGGTGGCCGAACGAACGCTTCTCGGCCGTCTCCGTCACTATCCTGCGATTGAACCTGAGCATTTTGTTCAGCACGTCGCCGGGGATCGATCCGTAACTCTCGGCGGCGATCGACTCGAGGTCGCGCTCCGTCAACGGCGCGACGAACACCTGCGTGAAACGGTTCAGGAACGACTGCGGCAGGCCCTTCCGGCTGCCGCCCTGTCCCAGCGGGTTCTGGCACGCGAATATCCGCGTGCCGGCTTCGACGCTGAACGTCTTGTCGAGCTCCGGAACGTACACTTCGCCTCTGTGATCGAGACACGCGTTCAGACCCTCGAGGACGCTCTGCGACGCGAGATTCAGCTCGTCCAACAGTATCCACTCGCCGCGTTTCAACGCCCGTAGGAACGGGCCGTCCCGCCACGAGAACTCGCCGCCGCGACCGCCCTCGACCGGCAGATCGGCGCCGAACAGGTCCGACACGTCCTGAAAAACGTTCCGAGCGCGTTCGAAATAAATCCCTCGACTCGATTCTTCGGCCGAGTGTGCTTACCGTTTGGTCGGACAGATTGATCCGCAGGACGCGATGACCGCTCGCGCGGCCCAGAGCGGTCACGAGACTCGTTTTGCCGACGCCCGGGCTGCCCTCCAACAGGATCGCTTTGTTCAGCTGGAGCGCGCGCAGCAGCCTCGTGGCGTTGTGGCGGACGGTCGGCGTCCCGAAACAGAAATCGACGCGCCCGTCCGCCGGAGACGCGTGCGCCCCCCTCGGCACGTAGAACGGCCTGATCCCGACGACGCTGTCGGTCGCTTCGAACGCGGGCTCGTCGTCGTCGCGGCCCGAGCAGTGCGCCGAGAACTTTTCGAGCTGCCCGCGCAGGAACGCGACGCACGTCTCCCTGAAGGTCTTCAGGTTCGAGTCGGTCTCGTGGCACGTGGCACCGGATCCGAAACTGTCGAGGAACGTCAGGCACGCGCCGTGCACGTACGCTTCCGCGATGTCGAGCTCGCAACCGTTCTCGACGCATTTATTCATGAAGTTCGTCCACGTGAGCACGTCGCGAACGCTGACGGTGAACCTGAGGGCGGACGAGCACGGATTATCGAGAAGGAAAGCCCGGCGACCGGTCGCGCGGACCCCGCCGACTGACCTGCGGCCGACTTCGGTGCCCTTGAAAAATTCGATAAAGTCGAACATGCACTTTCCGACGCCGGTCGTGCCGTCCTCCTGATTGCCGAACGAGAATCCCTTCGTCACGTTGTGTTCGACGATCGCGATCGTGTCGTCCCGGATCAACGTCGAGTCGCACCATATTTCGGTGAAGCGGTTGCGCAGCGCGGGCGACAGCTCCTTCTTCCCGAAGTCGCCGCCGGGATTCATCGTCGAGACGAAATTGAACCTGTCGCTCGCGACGACGACGTTCTCGGACGAGACGTCCGCTCCCTTTTCGGCGAGCAGGATCGTCCTCTCGGGCTCTGCGCGACAAAAAGAGAAACGAAAACGGTTATCCGACGCCCGTTCGGCGCGACGATCGCAGCGGAAGGGACTCACCCAGCAACGAGTTCAGACGCTCTATCACGCTGTCGTCGGCGAGAGATATCTCGTCGGCGAGGAACAGGCCACCGCCGAGCATCGCCTGCACGAGCGGCCCGTCGACCCACTCGAACAACCGGCAGTCCGTCTCGGATTTCTAACGGGACGAATTTCAATGAGCGAACGCCGAGACAGAGACAGACGCGCGATTTCACTTACGCGGCATCTGACCGGCCGGAGCCCGCCCACGAAGTCCGAACTCTCCGTGTGCATGTGACAGTTGACCGTGTACAATTTCTGGCCGCACGTCTCCGCGATCAGCTGACAGACCGTCGTCTTTCCGCCGCCGGTCGAGCCGACGAGCAGCACCGGCTCGTTGAACTCCAACGCCTTACTGACCATCACGGCCAATTTCCTCATGTTCAACGTCCACACCACGTGCGGAAACAACGTCCGACTGTTCCGCTCGACGCTCTGCAGTATGTGTCTCGTGACGCGAGAAGTGTGTTCGTTCACTGCAATAGAAATTGATTTTGAGACGGACGACGTGTTTTTTTCCGCCCCTGACGGGCAAACGTCCGCGGCAGACTCACGCGTGAACAGCTCGTGTTCGTCGACGTCGCGCTTGAAGTGTTTCTTCAGCACGCTCGCGATCTCGACGCGCTCCTCCAGTTTCCTCACCCGCCCCGCCAGAATCAGATACCCTTCGTCGGCGACGTGCCGCTCCCAGTCGTACAGGCTCGTTTCGGCGGCTTCGACGTTCGCGAGGCGGTACCGTTCGCCCCAACGGAACAGGTCGCGCAACGTTATGAAGCCCTGCTTTCCGGCGAACGCGGCGGAACCCCTCCGCCTCAGCTGGAATCGGTCGAACGTTTCAAACGTCGCCGCTCGAAACGCTCGCACTCGCGCGCGCGCGCGCGCGCACTCACCTGCAGGTCGTTCATGACGGCGATCATTTTCCTACAGTAGCTGTGCGGTATCTCGCACCTCCGATGCAGTATCGTCTCGAGTTCCGGCGACGGGATCTCGTCGAAGTGGAGCTCGACGAAACGGTTCCTGAACGCGCGCGACAACACTTTCCTACCGCCGTACAGACCGGGCGGGTTCTGCGTCGCGAACAGCATGAAGTTCCTGTTCGCCTTGACCGTCTCCTGCGTCTCTGCTATGAACAGCTCGCGATTATCGTCGAGCACTCGATTCAGCGCTTCGAGGACGTCCGACGGCGCCAAATTCAACTCGTCCAAAATGATCCAGTGGCCCTTGCGCATCGCTTCGACGAGGACACCTGCGACAGATTCGAAAATAAGCCGACCGTCGTCGGGAGCCGCGCCATTCCCGAGCTGCGCGCACGAGTACCTTCTTTGAACACGAGTTTGCCGGACTCGTCCGCTACGTACGAACCGACGTACTCCTGCAGGTCCGTGTGCTCGTGATTGTTGATTCTCACGCACCGGTTGCCGCTCGCCTTCGCCAAATACGTGATCAGGCTCGTCTTCCCGACGGACGTGTCGCCCTTGAAAACGATACGAGTTGAAGAGAGGCGTGCGCGACGAGAGGAGGGGAAACGCACAAACGAAACGTACCTGCAGCAGCACCGGATGCCTTCCGATCGATACGATCCGAGCCAGATCCTTGAGATTCTTTCGGACCGACGCGGTCAGGATATAATCCTCGACTGTTTCCGGCTCGAGCGCGCCTCTCGTCACCCAGTATCCCTCGAACTGTACGCACGCGTCGTTACTGTTTCTAGGTTCCGGTATCGGTTGCTTCAGTACCGCGGCGACGTCCTTCGGCGATCCTATGACGGCCCTGCAAAACGGAACAAACGGACGAGTGTGTGTGTGAGTGAGAGAGGCGCGCGCGGTCGACCCTTCGAAAGTATACTTTTGTATCATCGACTCGACTTCCGCGTGGGACGGCGCGTCGAGCTGCGTGAGGAAACTCAAGCAGAACGCCTCGTACAGCGACCTCTGAACCGATCCGCACTGGTTCCGCGTCGCGACGCTGAGCGCGCGGCACAGCGTCCTCAGACTGTAGTGCGGCTTGTGGCCCGTCCCGTCGTTCAGCCCGACCTCCGCCCGTCTCCTCGCTTTCAGATAGAAGTTGACGACGTTGTCGATCTTGTTCCGCGGCAACGTCAAACCTCTCAGGTACGAATCGACGAGCAGATGTAGATCCGTTCTGTCGGTCAGCTCCTCGACGAACAGTTCCGTGAACCTGTGAACACGAACGGCGAACGCGCGCTAGAATCGAAGACGCGCGGGAGGGGGGCGCGCGCGCGGAACGCACGACGTACCGATTTCTCAGTCCGGCCGGTAAATCCTTCTTCCCCACGTCCGTCGCCGGATTCATGCACGCGAACAGCGTGAAGTTCTCGTGCCTTCGGATCGGCGCCTTGTCGCCGCGTTCGAGTAAACTCAACGAGCCGCGAACGCCCTCGAGCAATCCGCTCAGACACTCCAACGTCTCGGCGGTCGCCAGGTTGATCTCGTCCAACAGCACCCAGTGGCCCTTCTCTATCGCCCTCACGAGCCCGCCTTCGATGAACGCGAACGCCAGCGTATTCTGTACTTTCAACTGGACGGCGAGCCGGTCCAGCTTCGCGCCCAGATCGAGCCACGCGTTCAACGTGGCGCGGTCGTCGGCGCGTCCTCCCTCCTCGGACCGGGCCGGATCGCCCGAGCGTCTCTTCGTCCGTCCCTTTCCGTTCGACGACGACGACGCCGCCGCCGCGCTCAACCTCTTGACGGCCGCCGACTGGCTGTACTTCATCAGCGCCAGCAACGAACCGAACTTTCCGGCATTGAAGCAGGTCGAGATGTGTTCGAGAAAGTTCACGTTCTTCTGCACGTCGAAGTACTTCCTGAACAGTCGCTCGAACTCGTTACGCACCGGCAACACGACGAACTTGACGTCGACCGGCTTGAAGCCGCCCAACAGATCGGCCGAGTCCGACTGTTGATTCATGTTGATGACGATCAGTTTCTGTCCGAGCGAGTTCGCCAGATACTGGATCGCCGACGTCTTTCCGACGCCCGTCTCGCCGACGAGCAGCACCGGCTCGCTGTACTTGACGCAGCACGCTATCCTCTCGAGCAGGCACGCCGACGGCCGAGTGAACGAGAATCTCGTGGCGTCCGTCGACGACGCGGCGTCGGACCGCCGTAACGCGACGCGGCCGGCCTTGAACAGGCTCGACGTCCGTTCGTGCGACAGAGAGACCGACGGCTTGTACTGCACGCAGAAGTACTCGGCTTTCGTTTCGACGATGCCCAGCTTTCTGGCGATCTTGCACGCGAGTTTCAGCCGCGTGTCGGGCGAGCCGGACGAGCAGCAGAATATGTCGATCGCGTCCTGGAACACCTTCAGCGCAGAGTCGCTCGACGTCACGTCGAAGTCGACTATCGCTCGCGTGCAGAACTTGATGAGGTCGCGGGTCGATATCAGGCGGCCGGTCGCGAACGCCGACCTGTACGGAGTCGCGGAGTCGATCTCGGCCGCCCTGTCGGACTCTGATGCGGTGACGTCGGCGACGTTCGCTGAATTGCCGTCGTCTCCGTAATGCATTCCGCTCGAAAACAATAAATAAACGTCCACTATCCGGGCGGCTATCGTTCTCAAGTCCTTGAACGAGGTCCTCACGATGTCGACTAGTTCGGCGGGAGTCAGCGGCTCCACGTTCACCGACATCAGCTTTTTCTCGAGCAGCGATGACGAGTGCGAACTCTGTTTACGGTAACCGGAGACGCTCGGCAACAGCCTAACAAACGAATACACACACACACGGTCGGTGAGGCCATTTTTTTTTTAAAAAAAAACACGAGCACTTACCTCTGCGTCACGAACAGCTGGAAACCGGGCGCCGCTCTGACGGCGTCCCTATATCCGGGCACGGACAGCGCGTTGTTCTCCAGCAACGAAGCGACGACCGTGACGACGTCCATACTCGAACTGTCGATGTCCTCCAACAGTATCCAGTAGCCGTGCATGACGGCCTGCGTCAGAACTCCCGGCTGCCACACGAACTCGCCGGGGACGTCGGTACACCTGTACGAGCCGAGCAACATCTTCGAGTCGGTCTGATCGCCTAGCTGCACTTTGATGAAACGATCGCCGAGCTCCCTTCCGGTCACCGACGCCAGATACTCGACGAGGGCGGTCTTCCCGGATCCGACCGGCCCCTGTATGCAAACCGCTTTGCTCGAAGCGACGGCCAGCGCTATCTTCTTTAAATTACGTTGCGTGGACTCGACCGGAACTAGATCGGACGCCTGGATCGATTTTTTATCGAGCACCGGCAACAAGATTCCCGACACGGCGACGACATGACTCGAAACAGAGTTCAGGTGCTCGAAAATGCCACTCGTGCCGTCGGTGGTCCCGACGCCGAAATCATCCGAGTCGACAGACAGGGTCGCGCATTGACTATGACGATAATTCATGTAATCTATCGTGCATTGCTCCCTCGTTTTCGGCACGATGCGATTCAACAGTCGATCCAGTCGATGTTCGGACATGCCGGTCGATATCGCGAGACACTGACAGCACACCCTTTAACAGAGAACGGCGAAAGTGAGAATATTTTAAAAGCACGCACGGCGCCGTGTTCGGGAAACGGTCGGAACGCGTACTCACCATCTGACAAGATCGTCCTCGTGTCCCAGAAACTGTCGAATGAATTCCGACCAATTCCATTTACTTCTGACAAATTCGTTCATCACTTTCAAAAAAGTGTACGAACAGTCGACAACATCTAGATCCGATACGAATATATCGGAGAGTTCGTTCGCTCTGGGCCTCTTCGCGGGAATCCCTTCGGTTAACGGTTCGAACTCCTTTTTGGCGAACGGGGATGGATTCGTAACGAAGTACTGCTGAGCAAAGCTGAAACACATACGTTTTCATGTTGACAAATCGAATGTTGTGAAAGAGGAAGACTGTGAATTATCGTTATGGGCTGAAAATGAAATCAGCAATCGAACGACGTCCTTCCGAATGGTGTATTTCGTTCCTCGAATTAGATCCTAACAAAACGTTCAAACACGGTCGCAACGAAAAGATGATAGAAACACAAACACACGGTCTCTCCGTACCGAAGTAGAAAATAAAATTCACAACAGGTACACAAATACCCTCAAAGATTCATATTTAACGATTTTTTTCTTTCTGTGCATTTTTTAAACTATCTTCCGTGAATGTGCGCTCGTAACTCCAAAAATATCAACATAAATTTGCTTTCGCTCACTCTCTCTCTCTCTCTGGATACATACATACACATTATATATATATATATATATATATATATATATATATATATATATATCAGCAGCCTCTGCCAATCCACTGCTAGATAAAGGCCTCTTCCATGATTTTCCACTTTGTGCGATTTAACGTCTCTCTTTTCCACTGATTTTCAATAATACTTTTAATTTCTTTATCACACCAGTTCATCGGTCTCTTTGTCGATTTTATATTCCATGGTTTCCAGTTAATAATTTCTGTTGTCCATCGGTTGTCTTCACTTCTTGCAACATGCCCCGCCCATTTCCATTTCAGACTCTTCACTCTTCTTATTAACTCTGTGACCTCCGTCTGTTTTCGTATCGATTATAGTCTTTTCCTATTTCTTTTTGTTATCCTTAGTATGAATCTTTCCTTAATTCTCTGTGTTTTTTTTCGAGTCTCTGAACGATTCTGGCGTTAAGCATCCACGATTCGCTGCCATAGGTAAGGACTGGTGGGAAACAATGGTAGTATCATTATCCATGTTTTCTTCATTGCATGTACTTTTGTATAGCTTCGTGTGGAATTCTTCTACACTCTCGATGATTGATGTTTTGTTAAACATTCTACCGCCATCCTCTGATTTCAGAGCAATTATATGCTCTTTGCCTATCATAATCCCCTGTTTCATTCTTCTGTAGCTTTTATTTTCTTCAATAGTCTTCCTAATTAGCCCACTGTTTTATTTCGAACGTCTTCTCTAATACACTTCCTCACCATTTTGCTAAGTTCAGTGTATTTGATTCACGTTTCATTTCTCTTCTCTTCTTCATTACATACTTTGTCTTTTCTGATATTTATATATATATAACTCTGGTACATGTTTTTAATGTCACAGATTTTGTTGAATTAATATATTCGAATTAATTTCTACATTAACAGCAGAGCAATTGTGCAGCATTAAGATAAACTACATATACTTTTACAGATATACTTAAATAAAAAGCTTAAAAATCGTCTATTCATATTTTATGGGCGTGTGTAATTTATTGTTTTTATCCAAATATATATATATATAATTAAAAACTGAATATACATATTAAGCATGTTTCGTATGTAAATATTCTTCATTTATTATGAATGAAACTAATAATTATGATAGAACAGAACATATTTAGTTCGACTGATACTCAAAATTGGTCATTTGGAAAAAGTTTCAGTACTGCTGTGACAATACATATGATTTCATTGTTGTTGAGAGAGAAGTTGCATATCTCGAACAGCATGTACAGTTATAAGTTTTTATTCAGTACTGTGTTGTGTAAAAATGTAATAAATATTATTAGAAGCATGCGATGAAAATATTTAAACGTAATGGCACATAAACTATGTACATATACGTACATACATATATATATATATATATATATATATATATATATAAATATATATATATGTATGTATGTACATGAATGAATGTATGTACAAAAGTAAAGTTTCTTTCGAGTATCAAATATCATTCACACGATCAACCCACTGACCAGTTCGCTACTTCTAAGGATAAAAACATCATTTTCATGATTTACCTCAGTGCATCAGGATGGACAGTGACGATGTTTCCGAGAACGACACAATTGATTTTGTGTTTGGTTTCGATCGCTTCCGGCGTCAGAATCGAATTATTGCAAAAATCTAGCGGTATTGCTTCGTACAGCAGATACAATAAAATTTGTGGGAAACATTTCACTACATCTCTCGTACATTGTGTGTCGATTAAATGTTCGGCGAGCGTCTGTAAGATTTTTTGAACATCGGCCTCAGACACGTTCTGGAAAAGAAAACGCTGGTTATTTTAACGCGGCAATCGCGTGCAGTCCGTCCTCGATCGTATTCGATGCGAAACGATCGAATCTGTACGACGGACACTCCGTCTGAATATGATTTTAGGTGATAAACATTATTCTCTAACCTCGCAATTTATGTACTTTTCGCACCAGCTTCTGTATTTGTCTTTGACACGGCTCAATTTGATCAGCCCGCCTATTAGAATTTCTTTGATATCTCCGCGGATCATTTTCGACTACCTCACGAAGTGTATTTCGCACAGAATCACGAATACAAGTGTTGCGATCAAAAACCACGTGTTTCACAAACCTCAACACTTTGAACAGCTTGCGACGCTGGTTGCGTTCGTGTCGCGACTGTGCCGACTGACCGGCAGCGAGGCGATCACATAACCTCGTCGCGAGTGACACGACAGTCGTTTGTTATTGTAAAATGGACATCCTTCGGCGGCCGTGAATGAAACGCTGAATTAAAATTAACAATAATCGACACCGTCTCTTCCCCGTTCGGTAAATTGCCTGCTTTCAATTCGACTTCATTATTCGAAACATCACGGCATGATTTTCATTTAACCAAACATTGAAAATTTTGGTAGAATATAACAAATCAAAACATAAACAAGTATATATTTAGCACTATACGGTTTAGTCGAAATAAGATGCACACTTATCGAATAAACACGTACGTTTCTACGTCGCCAGACCGTTAGAACTATAATAGTCGTAGTATGTATATAATCGTGCGATATAAGTTTTGTTTTTTTTTGAAAAAATTCTGTTAAAACATCTCTATCGACTGTTCAATGTCTCACTGTTAAGATCTAGTCACGAAATCGATGTAGTTTTTTTTGTAACTTCCTGAAGTAAAACAAGTCTCTTGACAAACAAATATTTACTATATTTTTATGTAAAAATCATCTGAATCCATTCTACTTATGCATGCACGTTTAATATTCTTTTGTATACAATTCCCCTAGCAGATGTTGCCATTCATCAAACATAATAACTCAAAAAACCGGTTCTCTGTCCCCTATTCTCGTCTTTAACGTACGTATACCGTGCGTGCGTGTTTCTATAAATTCGAATCGTTTTCAGTTACCGTCGACTCGAAATCGAAAATCGATACTTTCGTTCGTCGTAGATCGGAATCGACTCGTCGAGATGGACGCGAGAACGTCGCCGCGTTCGGAAGTTCGGCGATTACCTCCCAAGTTCGTGATCGGTTCGTTCGAAGCGAACGTCTGCGAACAGACCGTCAGATTCGACACGATCAAGATGAAGAATTCTCTGTTCGTATGGATAGGCTCCGTGAAGGCTCCCCTGTTCGATAATCTATCGTTAGCGATGAAAAACGATCACGACGACGAGCGTATCGCGACGAAGTTGCTCGGCGCCGACGATACGTCGATCGATATCGCGAAGAGACTGTCGAAGAAGCTCGACAAAGTCGTGTACGTCAGCTACAATTTGAGTTCCGACGGCGTCGTGCCCGTTCCGGCGATCGAGAAAATATTACACGAAGAGATAAAGAAGAACGGCGACCGGTTCTAAAATCACGATAGACGATGCTGTTTTTATACGAGTATCGTACTCTCGAATAGAATAATAATTTAATGATATTAATAAAATACATTTTTTATTTCTCGTAATAAATACATTATAAAAATACAAAATTCGTCGAACTCGTTTACCTTATTATTTACGACGCACTACGACACGTCGCCCGATCTACTTTTCGTACGGAACGCGTGTTTTACGTTCGAACGTACGAAAAGTAACCGTGCGAACGAAGCGGCAGAAGCGCGTAGAACAGAGTCGTATTTTTCTAAAACGTGCGCTCGTTACCTTTACGCCCGTGTACGAGATTCCGTCCGTTTACGTAAAAACAGAGACCGCGGAATGTTCGACGACGGTACGTCGAGGTTTAAAAATAATCGATACATATCTTACCGAAAATCTTTATGATTTTTTTTTATTCTCGATGTATTCACTGTTTAGTTCTACTCGATTTACTGAAATGTATTCCTTAAATTCAATAAATATTTTCACATCCACTGACAAACTCAATACAAGTCTAGAATGCATAAAATATTTGATTTTTATATTTACACACAATTTATTTGTAGGCAGTGAGGCTTTAACTTAATTTGAAATGTGTACATGCACATATGCATATACGTACATATATATATACATACATACATATATATATATATATATGTGTATGTATGCATGTATACGCACGTACACATGATAAAGATGTACATTCACTTTCATGAAGAATATAAAGGTTCAGCGTACATCCTCGGTTGACTTAAAGTAGTCATGTAACTTACCGAGGGAGCTAAATGAGATTGCTCTTGCATTAATATATGTTTAGAAGCTGTTTTGAACCTGAAAAGTAATACAGGTTTTTTTAAATTCGCTTAATATTTTATAAACATTCTCAACACACCTCCTGTGCATACAACAGAGAGTACAACTGGCTATAAATGCTGCGATTCCAATGAAGCACGCTATTATCAACACCCACAGCTGAGTTACCGTCGTCTCTGCCTTAGCGACGGTCTTCAACGAACAATGTTCTACGTTCGTGACGTGATACGAATCGTACACCGATCGTAGTCTGTCTTTTAGATCTTCCTCGGTTAAAATATCCATCATGTCGTCCGTCGATAACGTACGAGATCCGACCAGTTGGAAGCAAGAACTACGAACGGCACGTGTACGTACGTGTACGCATATGTACATATATATATATATATATATATGCATATACTCACCTCGTGCTACTGAAATCCAAACTCTTATCACGTTTCGTATGGAACTGCGTGTCATAAATATGTAATTTCAAATTCGGACGATCTAAGGCTTTCTGAACGGACGCTTCGAACTCCGATAAAAGCTTTCTAACGTCCGCAGGAGGTTTACTGAATACGAATTTCAACAGATCTCTGTCTCGTATCACGTAAATCTAAAACAGATCGTCATCATTCTCTCGAAAGTAAGAAAGGGGAGACGTGATTAATCGTAAGACTCCGTGTACAAGCGAAAACGTATCGACGTCTCGAGTACGAGTCTCGACGGTTTCGATTTCGCAAAACCGAAACGTCGAACTCTTCGACCGCGATCGTTTTCGATTTCTTTTAAAGAGTCGACTCGTGAGAGATAAATCGGACATAAAAATCGAAACCGTTCGACGAATCGTATCGAATATTTCAATCGAAAGATAAATAAACGACGGACGTAATAATCACGCCGCCCGCCGGTCAGTCTATCGCGTGCGACGGAAAAGAAATACCTGCAAAGTGATGTCGGTGTGATGTTCTTCTATCGCTGAATTGTTCGCCCTCACGAGCAATTTAAATACACCGTCGACGTAGTTAATCAAACTTTTGCCGGTTCTCAGGTCTCCGGTATTTTCATCGATCCTGAACACCTCCGTCGCGTTCAAACTGCGAACAGTTAACGGTACGTATCGGTATTCGGACGTTCGGCGCGGCCGTTCGAACGCGACTACTCACTCGTCTCCGAAATCTACGAGCGGCGTAAAGTCAGTGTGGAGAATTTTGTATCTTATCGGCAGCGCCGCCGAATCGGCATCTACGGCCTCCAAGCGAATCAGGGACGTGTCGATCGGGACGTTCAGACGCACCCCGATCGTGACGTTGCTCTTTTCGAACTTCGGCAGATTGTCGTCGACGTCGGAGATCTTCACCGACACCTGTATCTCGGACGGGTCCTGGAAACGGTCGGTTCTCGGTCGATGCGCACGAGCGAGTGTCGGCGGCGCGCACCGTCGCCGACCGCCCGTCTACTCACCAATCTATTGTACGGTTTTCGGAACACTTGCGACTTCCTTTCGGACGCTTTGAAGCACTTGATCGTCAATAAGTGCTGGGAATACGACTCCCTGTCTATCCTGTTCGCGGTCCTTATCGTCGCCTCGTTATCCTCGGTCCTCTCGATCGAATACCACTCGTGCTCGTTTCCGGCTACGACAACAAGAAGAAAACGTTACCGGCCGTCGCCTCGACGCTCGACCGAGATCGATAATTACAAATGATCAGATAATCGACGGCGCCGTTCTCTCCTATGTCTTCGTCGATCGCTCGTACGTGGCCGACCACAGAGCCGACGGGCACTTCCTCTTCGATAGAGAGCACGATCGGTTCGTCGTCCTGTAAAGGGAGACCGTTCAGCGGAGACGGAACGAACGATAGCGACGGAGACTCACCGGCCCTCTGACGAAGCGCGGCTTATGATCGTCGACGTCCGTTATCTGCACGTTGAGGATTCTGGTCGCCTGTTGCGGGGGAGTGCCTTTGTCCTGCACGACTAGCACCAGCGTGTAGAGGTCCTGTTTCTCTCTGTCGAGCGGGACTTTGGTCGTCAGCAGTCCGTTTTCGGGATCTGCGAACCGAGGATGCGAACAGAGTTTCGGGCGTGTTCGAGCGTGCGCGAACGGGTCCGACGTTCGTACCGATCTTAAACGCGAGGTAATCGAGTCCGTCGTTCAGCAGTTTGTATGTCAACTTTCCGGAAGGTAATGTCGGATCGTCGGGATCGGTCGCGACGATCTGGAAAACGGGCGACCCTATCGTCGAATTCTGAAACGGGCAAAAAACGTTACAGTCCGTCGCCGCCGCCGGAGCCGCGGCCCGCGACGAACGCATCTAATACTTCAGAAACGTATGCGATCTGCTCGAGTGTCGGCTTGATAATCGTCGGCACGCCGTCGTTCGCGCTAACGTCCCCGATGTACAGCGTCAACGGCACGTCCGTGAAGAGACCGCCGCCGTCCTGGGCGCGGACCGTCAACAGGTACGGGTCCGTGCGGCCCTTGCCGGTCAGTTTGCTGCGCGTTTTTATCTCGCCGGTCCTCGGATCGATCTGGAACAGACCTGGAAACGGAAACGGAGACGCGTCGGTCGTGAGGTCGGTCGGGGGAGGCGTCGGATGACGTACCGTTGACCTCGCTCTCGTCGAGGATCTCGTACGCGATTTCGCTTCCGACGCCCTCGTCCGGATCCGAAGCCGACGTGTTGACGACGGTAGTCCCGACGACGACGTTCTCGGCGACCACCGCCGTATAGACCTTGGAGTAGAAGGCCGGAGCGTTGTCGTTGACGTCGAGCACGTCGACGATCACCGGGACCGTCGTTTTGTGCGACTCCGGGCCGCCGTTCGGAGCGTCGGCCGCGGTCACGTTGAATCTCAACACGGACTGCCGTTCGCGGTCCAACGTCACGTTCGGCGACAGCTGTGACGCGACGAGAAAACACGTATGAGAGAGAGAGAGAGAGAGACGACCGCTACAGAGCGCGCGCGCGCGACTCACCCGGATGACTCCGGTGCTCGGATCGATCACGAAATAGTTACTGTTCTCTCCGCTCAGGCTGTAGTAGATGTCGCCGAACCTGCTGACCGGCCTCGAGCTCCTGTCGCTCGCGTCCGCCGTGTCGCCGCCGGTCGAGTTCTCGGTCTTCGAATCGAGGTCGACGGCCTTCACGGCCAGCACCTGCTCGGGATACCTGGACGATTCGCGCAGGCTCGTCTTGTAGCCCTGCGGACGAAATCGAGATGAGACGCGCTCGGCGGACGGCGGCCGTGGCGCCGGGCCCGGCTCGCCGACGACTCACCGGTCTCTCGAACACCGGCGCGTTGTCGTTGACGTCCTCGACCTCGATGTAGATCTTCGCCTCGGACGTCCGCTTCCCGTCGTCGGAGGTCGCGCTCACCGTCAGGCTCAGCGCCGTCTCGTTCAGCGCCTCGTAGTCGAGCCGCTTCGTCAGTATGACTTCGCCGTTCCGCAGCACGGTGAACAGATCGGTGTCCGAGTGCGTCACGTCGAATCTCGAGACCGCGCCGCCGGTCAGCGGGTCCCTCGCGTCGAGCATCAGTATTTTGAAGCCGATCGGCTGCTCCTCCGGTATCCTCATGCGGTACGTCTGCTGCTGCACGTCGAACGTCAGGTGCATCACGGACCTCTGCTTCGACTTCTCGTCGAACACGAACGTCGGGTTGTCGTCCGAGTACGCCTGCACGTAGATCGTGACCTCCGTGCGCGCGACCTGCCCGTCGGGTTCGATTTCCGCGGCGAGGTCCCTCGCCTCGACGGTCAGTATGATCACGGCCGCGCTGTTGTAGTTCAGCGTGTCGTTCACGACGACGTCGCCGGCGTCGTCGATCCTGAACGCGTTCTTGTAGTCGTACTTGTTGTTCGGCTTCAGCGCGACGCCTGCGAACGAGGAGACCGGCTACGGTTCGAGCACGGAGACGGCGCACGACGCGCTGCTCCGTCCCGACCGTGCGCGCGTGAGGCCCGTCTCACCGGTCTTGTCCTTCGCTCTGATCGGCTCGACGATCCTGTACCGCAGCGTCGCGCCCTCGTCCGGATCGTACGCCTTCACGTTCACGACGAAATCGCCGACCTTCGCCCTCTCCGTCACGTACGCGGTCGTGTTCGTTATGTTGAACATCGGCGCTTTGTTGTTCACGTCCTCGATCGTCACGAAGACGGTCGACGTCGCGGTCTCGTGTATCGGCAGGCCGTTGTCGACCGCGTGCACGACGATGTTGTACAGCTTCGGGTTCGAGTCGAGGTCGAGATTCGAGTACGGCGACGTGGCGACGAGGCCGGACCTGCAAGCGCACGCAGACGGTCAGCGCGGGCTCGGGTCGCGGTCCGCGCGTGCGCGCTTTACTTCTTGTCGATGACGAAGTTGTCCTTGTGTCCGCCGGTTATGTAGTAGCTCAGGTACGAATCGATCCCGTCCGGGTCGGTCGCCTGAACGGTCACGACGCTCGTCCCCGGCGGCACGTTCTCCCTCAGCGACGCCCTGTAGTGCATCAGCGACGTGCCCGCGAACGACTGCACGCCGTGCGGGTTGTAGTTCCCCCTGAAGATCGGACGCTGGTTCCCGGGCACGCCGACGCGTATCAGGACTCTCGTCTCGTTGTGCAGCGACGGCACGCCTTGAACCGAACAGAGAACGAGCGGAGACGGCGTTCGTGTCTCCGTCGACGCGACGCGAGAGCCCGCTCCGCATATTTACCGGCGTCGGTCGCCCTCACGATCAGGTCGTACTGTCCTCTCGGCGTGTCCATCGACCGGACCGGCCTCTCTATCCTGATCTCGCCGGTGCGGCCGTCGACGGAGAAGACGCTCGTCTCGTTCATCGTCTCCGAGATGCTGTTCGTCGACTCGATCGAGTAGAACACCGTTCCGCCGCCCTGCGACGGGCCGTCCGCGTCGGTCGCCTGCGGGAGACAAAGCGGCCGGTCACTCCGACGCGATCGACGACGGCGACGCCGCGTCACTCACGTGAACGAACAGCTGCGGCTCGAAGCTCGTCGCGCCCTCGCGCACGGTCCTCAGATACTCGCGGCTCTCGAACAGCGGCGCGTTGTCGTTCACGTCGTCGACCTCGACGAAGATGTTCAGACTGCTGACCCTCCCGCCGCCGTCGATCGCCTCGAGCGTCAGCGAGTAGCTCTTCTGCGTCTCGTAGTCGAGCGCGTGCGCGACGTACAGGTCGCCGGCGCTCTCGTCCGTCCTGAACTTCTCGGAGCCGAACCCCCTCAGGTAGTACCTGATCTCGCCGAAACGTCCGCTGTCGTCGTCGCGCGCCGCGATCGTCTCGATCCTGTGCCCCTCCGGCGCGTTCTCGGCCACGTGCAGACGGTAGACGGACGCCGCGAACGTCGGCGAGTTGTCGTTCGCGTCGGTCAGGCGGACGGTCACGTTCGAGCCGGCGATCCGCCTGTCCCGGACGCTCGCGACTATTTCGAAGCGGATCACGCGCCTCGACGGGTCGTCGACGTCGTAGTCGAGGCCGGACGAGTCGATCACGCGGACGGCGACCGGCGTGCGGCCCTCGCCGTACTTCGGCACGACGTCGAACACGCCGTCCGAGTTCTCGACGTTCCGCAACGTGAGGTTGTAGCGGCTGTTCGCGCCGATGTCGTCGTCGACGACGACCATGTTCAGGCCCGGCAGCGGCGTGTCGTTCTGAATGTCCTCCGAGACGTTTATCTCGAAGCTGTCCGCGTTGAACGTCGGCACCTGGTCGTCGATGTCGGTTATCACGATCGTCACCTGCGTCGCGGTGAACTCGGACGGCAGCTCGTTGTTGATCAGTTCGGTCGCCTTGCAAAAGCGGATTCAACGAAATCAGTGTCGGTCTCCGGCGGATGTCCGGACGAAACGATCCGCGTTCCCATTACCTTCACCGTGAACGTGTAGATGCCGCCGTTCTGCATTATGTCGGGGTTCTCTCGGTCGAGCGGGTTGTCGGACGTGACCAGGACGGCCTCGTCGGATTTCTTCTCCGAGACCAACTTAAAGTAGTGCAGATAATCGTTTTCTATGGTCAGGCGGAGCGGTCGCGGGCTGCCGGTGTCGCCGTCTTTCGCTCGGATCGTCAGCACGGACGTTCCCTGAAATCGGACGAGAATGACGCGACCGTTCCGGAGTGATTTTTGCAGGGACTCGAGGGAAGGACGGGAAAGCGGTCGGACGTCAGTGTGTAAAATCGAATGCTAGAAAATTACTTCTGGCGTGTTCTCCGGCACCGTCGCGCTGTACGGCGCGTTGATGAATATCGGCGGTTGGTCCTGCACGTCGAGCACCTCGATCGCGACGCTCGCGAACGCCGACAGCGGCGTCGACGCGCTGTCGACCGCCCTCAGCGTCAAGATGTACGACGACCTCCTCTCGAAGTCGAGCTGCTCGAGGAGCGAGATGCGCGCGACGAACACGCCCTCGGCGATCTGCAAAACCGACAGCGCCGATCAGCGCCGCTCGACGACGTCGCCTCCCTCCGCGCCGCGTACCTTCTCGGTGTTCACGTCGAACGTGTCGCAGATGTCGTCGTCGGCCGCCGACTTCGGATCTCGGAAGCAGCCGACGGTCACGTCGGCGTTGACGCCCTCGTCGAGGTCGGTCACGCGGATCTCGGACGACGCGTGTATCACGGACCCGACCGGCGCGTTCTCGCTGACGTTCGCCTTGTACGGCCTGTTGTGGAACGTCGGCACGTTGTCGTTCTCGTCGAGGATCGCAATCTCCCGCCGCAGACTGACCGTGTTCGGTTCCGAGTTGGCGACGCCCTCGTCCGTTATCGATATGATCGCCTCGATCAGGTCTTGGGTCTCCCTGTCGAGCGGCTGGCGCAGCGTGACGACGCCGCTCAGCCGATCGACGGTGAACTGTTGGCCGCTTATCGAGTAGTGCAGCTGGCTGTTTTCCGGATCGATCCCTGCGCGCGGAGAAGAAGTCACGGAGGATGACGATTGTGGCGACGGGACGAGTCGGTTAAATGAATCAATCACCTTTTAACTGATAGATCGGCGTTCCTACCGGAGTGTTTTCCTTCAAACTGAATTTCGACATGTCCCCCACGCCGGGAACGAAGTGCGGCGCCCTGTTTACCAACTGGCAGACACATTCTTCGACGGTAACCAGAATGACGACGAACACTGAAAGTTTATATACGTTCGTATCCATTTCGTTCTGTTCGAATATCTGAAAGGAGAATTAGACAGCGATCAGTGTATTGTTCAAACGTGCACTCGACCGGACTTAAAACTATTATACATTCGACATATTATCCGTACACCGACCAACTTTTTCGATAAACGTTTCACATTCACTCGGACGTTGTCGCGCGACGCCGACATGTGTGAAATCCTTCGAACATCCGATCCGGAAATTATTGTTTCTGAGATGCGAAACGATCGACTCGTCAATTTGGATTCGGACGCTTTTTGCAAAACAGGAAACTCCGAATTATTTTCGATCACTAGTGCAGGCGAGCTCCGCTGCGAAAACGTTTCGAGCCGTTCGATACGACCACGAACTTAACTTATTTTCAGATAAGCAATTCGGGTCGAGATGTTTTTCACATACTGACACGACATATTGTTTAGATAATGGAATGCGATATTTCGATTTATCAACGACGACCACACAACCGCTATATAAACTATCGACATATTTTCCATCGTACAATCATCGATTTTTTTCATAGAAATTTCATTACACATATCCGATTTCTCAGGTCCAAAGAATTATAGTTCTCTGTTTGGAACCTGAATAGTTTACGGGCTATTTTCGGGACTCAATTAACTAATACAGGCGACCGCCCTCATAGCACGGTCTCAAAAAATGCCATTTCATGTGAAACTGTGACTAAGAATTAGTACAAAAAACAGAGTCAGGTCCCGAAAACCATCAAAAATACACACAACTATCAGTAATATGTTCATGAAAAACATCAATAATTTAGTACAATTAAACGAGAGCGTTTTCATTATAAAAAAAATATCTTGATTACTAGAATTTTTTCAGATGTGTATATTCTGCTTTTCCTTATCTTTTCTACACAGATCTGTATGAATTCCGCACTATGAAACTGAACATTTACGACGTTCTCTCCTGAATTTTTAAAAAATATAATTTCAACCGCTCGGTCAAGTTTACGCCTTCCCGAATGTTTTTTACGGTAAGAATCCGAGCTTCGGAACTTTCATCTGCGCTATCATTCTCTGAACTGATTCGGTTTATCTCAGATGCCACCTCAATCGAATCTGCTTCATCGACCTCTTCTTCCATCAAGAAAATCTTGAATATCTCAGTAGTCTATTATCGGATCCTTCTTATCCTAGCGAGTTCTACTGTTACACCGATTCTTCCGGTTCGGCCGTATCGACTCCGGCCACGCATTCAATGTTGAGAGCTTTACTTTCCAGCTGTGATTCTGACACAATCGAAAAATGTTCCCGTGCCTCTATTTTTCTCTATTTCTTATTCTTTTCTCTATTTACTGCAATAGATTCCAACACAGCGATCCCTCGACAAAATAAATTCCAGCGATTTCCCAACAGATATCTCTTGTTTCCGCTTTACGGCGATTCGCAAAAAGGAATGGAAATAATGAAAATCGCATCTAACATAATATGTAGATGGGTGTTCTCTGCACAGAAACTCAAAAGCACAGTTCTGTACGATTGGTCAGTCGGTTATTTGGGGTGTTTAACGACGCGTCGACATCTAGCTTTATACGAGGATTATACCGAAATTTTCAAACCGTGCTAGATTGAAACCGTGTTGTGGAAGGTAGAAGTACAGTGTTATACAAGGATTACCCGTATAACCTGGGATAACGAACAAAATAATATATGAAACGATTTCAAATCAATTGACCACAGTGCCGTGCTTTATTTTCCCCTCTCTCTCTCGATATTTAAGATTGTTCCTGATTGAAAACAGACTAGTGTGTTCGCGCATGTATGTTATTCGGAATTCATGCATTTCAACGAATCAACACAAAACAGGGACAATTTAATGTTTTTACGCCGTACTCTTTCAGAAAATACCGTAACAGCATATCACAATACATCGAACATTCTAGGTTACAGTTTAGAAATCCGGGACAGAGTGTTGTTTATGTAGAAAATAGTTTTATGTTATTGTTTAGAATACTTACAGTATCGGAAGTATATGATGACAATAATTATTATTGTAGAAGCATTCAGTAGTTGTCATTTAACATGTCGACGTTCACTAAATATGCTCACTTGTATTTTTAATTTTCAATCAAATCGAACGTCAGCGAGAACAGCTTACTTCATCGCCCGTTCACGCCGGATCGAACGAAATAAGTTTAATACGATTTCAGTTTGTTAGGAATCGGTATGATGTTTGAAAATACAAAACAATGTATGAAAATATACAGGACAGGTGTTTATATGTGTAATCGAAGCATTGAAAAATACTTATTTATTTACACGAAACTCTCATAATACACAAGTTTTTTTTTTTTTGAAAACGATGAAATTAACCAGTCGATAAATTATACACTTTGATAATTTTATTAGTAAAATCGTTTATTTTCATCAGATAACGAGCGATGCTAATTAACAGAGACGGAATGTTTAGTAAATATTTATTTTTATTATTTTATCGAATCGTTAATCGGTGAAAACGGAATAAATTAGTGAATAATCGTCGATTAGTTCCGATGTTATGTTTTAATGACGGCATTGACGGTCGCTGCCGTCAAGAACGTAAGCAACAAATCCATCAATATGTGCGTTTTCTCACTGATACGTTTCCTTTGTTCCGCGAACGACGTATCATTATTTTCGGACAGACACAACAGGTACCGACAAATAAATTTATTATCTTTCAATGATACCTACTTTCTATTTGTCGCTATGAATCATAACATTCGTGAACCGTACACACGGGAGAGAGATCAATCCCATTCACACCCACTGCACACTGACATAATCCATTGCCGTGTATGAGATTCCTTATATTCTATATATGTCGATATTTTTCACTGTTCCTCGTACCTGTTTCGATCTACACTTTTATCGTTCGATTGAAATCAAATCGTACACTCGCAACACGGATGCACGCGCACGCAGTATGTCCTTTTCGTCAGTCGCAAACATCAAAATGTGACAGCTCGTTCGGCACGTCGCGTTTCTTACCGTAACATTCTTCCGTAACTGCTGCAGATACCTGTTGAGTACACGTATTTGCTCAAGGTGTTGTAATAGTAATATGGATAGGTGGTGGCCTGGTATGCTCGGCTGAAACGAGATCTGCGATGCGCTGTGTCCGATCGGCTCGTCGTTCTCGCAAATCTCACGTCGCAATAAATTTATTAAAGTGAATTGAAGGATCGCTTGGAGTAGCAATCAAACATTTTTTCTTATGTCTTAAATTGTACATCTTTTCATTGTGTCAGTCCAAGAATTAATTTACCAAATCTTGTACATTCACTTCGCTATACTACCGAACAACGTATTTCTTTTTATCCCATTTTCATCTTCCAATACTTCGTTTTAAATATTTAAACATATTTTTTTCATATTCAATGTTGTTTTTTTAATTTGAATTGAGCGAATTACCCTCAAACATTTTTCTACGTGGTTTCATAAACATACCTTTCTGATCTATAATAATGAATATAATTCTGTCTATCTATCCATTACTCTCTCTCTCTCTCTATATATATATATATATATATATATACACACATACATACAGATAGATAAATTGATTTAGTAACAAAATAAAGCTGCACCTCTGAGTATGAATTTCCGGTTGCACCCGTTGTAACGATTTTAATTCGATTCAAATTCGATCTATTCGAACGCTGTTTTATTTCATTTAATTTATCCGATTTATAAATACGGTTCTAATTTATCAACTCTTCTTTCAATCAGAACATATGTTCGAATATTGAACAGACTTTTGATAGGATCATTTCCGTACAATATGATATTTTTTATACAGTTCCAGTAAATATATATATATATATATATATATATGTATATTAAATATTCAGAAGCATTCCGTATGAAAATTCAAATAACTAGTTCAACAGGAAACCGGCGCGTTGTTAAATAAGTGTGTAATGTTCAGTTCAAGTATACACTGCTCCCGGTTTCATGAAAATTTTCTCCCTGGCATCACAGACATTTGAATACAATTAAAAAAATTTCAAACACTATCGTTCAATATTAGCAATTAAGAGATCGCGGGTAACTACCGGCAACGGCAAAGGCACCGCCGTAATTTCAAGTATTAAACCGGCCCCACGAGGCCATGCATCTAAATTATGAGCGATGAAACGTTTTTTTGAATTTGAATGTTCAAGTATAGAAGATATCGATCTCGTCAGTCGAGCGAACCCGACGAAATTCGACAGTGCCGATCGATTCCGAGCAAAATATTTTTTTAAAGGCCCGATCGAAAATTAAATGGCAGTGTTCCAATCGCATACCATGACTGTACGCTTATTAGTATTATCTTAACTGTACATGTGAAACACCAATAGATATAACAGTTATGTGTGTAGTTGTACATTTACATTCGCATTGTTTAGAAACATTGCTATTTGAGAAACAGATGTATGAAATGTAAGTATAAAAAAAAACAAACACAGACACACAATCGTAAATCGCATCGGATCGACATTGAATATTATTTATAATTACTGCAGATACGAAACAAGTTCAATTCTGTTTCAACGATTCGAATGAATCCAAATATATCGTGTGGGAATCGTAAACGGCACGAGATGAAGGAAACGATTCTCAGATCGTAACGGTTCTTCGATTCGAGACACAAACCGACACTTTTATGATACTTAACATGCTTTCTTTTCCCAACGTTGCGTGAAGAAGAGACTGTGTGCGAATAATCAGCGGTGTGTTGTAACTTATTACGGAGTTAAGAGATTCGAACACTGTTCTGTTTTATAGAGAGGTTAAGATTTAAATATACGGTGTGCGAAATTAATTCCGTGCCTTTAAATTGAACCGATCTAGACACTGTTCTAAATTAAAATCTCTTTTCTTCGTTTTAGGAATTTCGAGTGTCGATCTTAACATTTAAAAACGGCATATGTTTCGGTCGAGCAGCTGGCATAAACTCACGAAACTGTAATGAACGCGATGGCGTCCGAGAATCAGCATATGGGAGGCATTGTATACTTTTCGCATTCCACTTAAAAGAAATGATGCCGAAGCAATGGGAATGATTTGCTCGGTCTATTGTAATTTCATAGCTTTTCATTTCAAATTTTGTTGAAATAAACAGTCAATTCTAGCTGCTAAGAATCTATAAAAAATTATGAAATTACATCAACTGCTTGGCTACGACTTAAAATAATTGGCACTTCAAAATTCTAAACCGGCGAGAAAATATTTTAACTCGAAGCAGAGTCGCGATTGATTCAATTTAAAGGCACGGAATTAATTTTGCACACTGAATAAGTCGACACTAACTTTTTTATAGAAATGAATGTGCAATACTCGTTGTTGGAACTGCGGTTTAGATTCGATTCTAAACATGTATTCGTCATCCTTTCACAAGTCACAAACAAATCTAAACAAGTACGTTCAACAATTGATTATTGATCGTTTTGATTGTTTCTTATGTACGTTTTTTTATAATGGCATCGTCTTCGGAACGATGCGTTACAGACTAAATAACAATTAAATTGTTCGATAATCACACATTTTGATCAGGAAAAAGATTGTGTAGCGTGAAAATAAAAGTGTTTCGATAAAGACATGAATTGAAAGTTTAAAAGGTTTGTTTACTTTTATCTCTTTCTCTCTCTCTCTCTACCTTTTCATTTTTATCTCTTTATATATATATATATATATATATATATATATATATATATATATATATATATATATATATATATATATACATATACATATACATATACATATATATATATATATATATATATATATATATATATATATATATATATATATGTGTGTATATAGTTGTGAAGAAAAGCATCAAATCGTTAACGTTTCCAGCCCGGTGCTTTTCTAAAACTCACTGTACCGGTGCAGTGAACACAGTTTACCGCTAACGTTTTTCATGAAAATCGCCATTTATGAAGGAACGAAAGGATATTTAACAAGCTGGACATCGAGGTCAATCCTTACACTGGCGATTAGTATCAGTATGGCATGTGCGTGACAAGAAAATAAAGAAACACAATTAAAAATATCACGACAGATATTTACAGATGAAAAGCACGCTGTCAACTGAGTTTACACTGCATCGGAACGGCTTTACCTGCTGGCGCATCGTCGAGGGTTCGAGGGCGAGGAGATGTGTAGGTTGTGCATTGCACGCGCAATCGGGACGGTGCTTCGTGTTGGTGTGCGGGGACGGGGACGGGGTCGGGGGGTGAAAAAACAATTACGGCGCATTTAATGTGTAAGTTTTATTTTACAATTATGTATTATTACAAAAATCAATAATTAGTTCATAAACCGAGGAATGATTCAACTCTAATACGATAATTTAACTTGAGAGATTAATAATAACAACTGACGTTATCGATTAAAGTAGTATATTGTTCAATTGTCCGCCGTCCCTTAATCACAGAACGCGACGGGTTATTTTCTTTTTTTTTAATCGGTCTCCGTTTCGCTCTCCGCGTACGTTCGTCGACATGAGCGAGACGGAGACGAGACGATCGTCGCTCGTCGGGACGACCGTGTACGCGCTTCGAGTGTTCGATGCGAAAATGTACCGAAATCAGAGGAACGCGGGTGCGCGCGGTCGTCGCACATCTCTTCGAGAGAAAAAGAAATCTTCATATGCGGGAATATTCGGAACGCGGGCGCGATCAGTGCCGGCCGACGAAGCACGTGTTCTTGTACTTTTTCTGAAAGATCAGCATGTGCTCGTAGTCCGTCTCGTACACGTCCGGTATATCTGTCTTTGTCACCTCGTTGTAAACAAAATGCACACTGTTGTCCGAGAAGAGCTCGTACTCGTACGCGACGAGCTGTCTGAAGAAGCCGGCGTTCGGTTTGATTTGGGCGCGTAACGATTTGACGAGGCTGTACGCGCTGCGCAACGACATCCGGACGTACTTCATCAGATAGGCGAGACAGAGGCTCGCGGATCGGCTGACACCTGCGACGCAGTGCACGAGCGTCACGCCGTTCGATTCCCGTATCTGGATAAGAGAGAGAGAGAGAGAGAGCTGATTAGTGGATGCGGAGCGTCCGACGCGCGTTCAACGTTAAAGTGCGGCTGTGTCGGCGGCGGAACGACGTTTTGCACACACACACGCACACGGTCCGTTAACCGAATTCACAAAAAAACTCTTAAGAAATAATTATGTAAATGTTATTTGTTTCAAAAAAAAAACACGAATTCACTCTTACAAACGACATGTTCACACTGACAATGATGATGGTCGAAAAACAATAATAATAATAATAAATGAAAATATAATTGAAAAATCACACAGTTTGTCTTCTTCTGCGTCTGATCGAAAAAGTGAGTAGTGACGATTCGGTTCGATATAATATGTAATCAATGGATCAATGAATTAACACTTTTAAAAATGAAGGAAAATATATAACACTGTTAAATCGATCCACCATTTGAAAAGTCAGTAAAGTGAATCACTCTATTTTTAAGAAAAAAAAATGGAATAGTTTTGTATAAAGTTCGAACGAGAAGGAAGAAGACAATTAATAACTTTATTTGTAATTACGGTCGATTAATTCAAGCACTGATCGTGTCTAGAATGTTTTGTTCACAGTATGACGATTTCCGTTCTTGCACTCCTTACATGAATTAACATCATTCGCGACTTGTACCCTAAAAACGTCGTATCGTTCTCTAAACGCTAAAGATTCTACATTGTTTTCTCATAATCGTACTCGAAAGGATTGAACCTTTCTGTCTCCGTTTCAATATAACACTTTGTATTTCACAGAGAAACAAATATGACAATAAATAAACATCTACTTTGTTAAAGAATGAAACGGACGTCTTTTCATTTTTTTTCTTCGGAAAACTGGAAACATTTCAAATATGAAAAATGACATCTTTCATTGCTAGAATACCAAAATCACAAGAAACACATCGGTCTATCGATCTTCTATCCGAATCACAAGTCTGTTTAATAAATCATTAACGTTTCGGCAATCGACACGTTTACGATTGACGAGTTGATTTCTGTTTCGAAACGATCTCCGATCTGATTCGTGAGACTTGTATTCATTAAAAATGAAGTTGTTTTTATATTCATCTATGTGTGATTTATGTCCGAAAAGTTTTCACGGATAATTTTTTCGCGCCGCAAACCGGACCGGAATTTCCGATCAGAAATATTCGACGATTATTTTCGGTTATTCGCATTTCAATGGCCACGCCATCATCCACAGTGTAACAAGTTATCGAAAAGTCTCGCTCATTCACAGTTCACTTGTGAAAGTGAATCTGGCTACAGTGTCAGAACTGTTACTGCGATAATTACAGAAGATCTAATCGTTTTACAAGCAGGAAATTCGTTGAACGATTCGACTGACTCGGCATACGAAATATTGATAATTATTTTACTCTTAACATTTGGCACGTACGCTTTATCGAAAACCTTTTAACAAAGTACGTCCTTTATTAATTAATTTCGATCTGTTTAAGTTTGAATCGGACGTTCTCACGGCTTTATATTTTTCTGTGACCCGAACTGGAAATAACTCTTTTCATATGAATAAAAGTCAACTGAAACGAATACCGTACTGAAACCCGCAAATAACGCAAACTGCGCTCTAAAATTACCACCGCAAATACACTGATAATAATCTAATCAATACATTGCGCTGTTTGTTTTCATGTCCGACAGTTGCGTCGCCGCTCTGTGCAATGTGTTTACAAGTCATACGTTTCGAACAGGGCGTTAAAGCTGTAAGATGGAAATTAATATTCGCGTCGGTATCTCGTATGGAGGATGTTCGACTCCGCTGTTAAATATTTCATTGTGATTTTTATTCGCGTCCGTTCCGTACACAAACACGACCGGCCGTCTAATCGATACACACGCTGTAATTATATGTAATTATTTTATTTCAGTGCGTGTGCTCACTTTCAAATTTCTTGAGAAATTCCTTCACAACGTGTGTATCAACGCGATAGACCGAATTCTGAATCCATTTCATGTGAAAACAAGTTAGTCGACCCTCCCCCCTCAAAATTAAATTCGATGCAGTCTTTTCCTCGTTCGTTTTTCAATTATTTTCCTCGATTGATTTTCGACGAAAAAATGTATTTTGAAACAGAAAACAATTTAAATAAACGTGCAATAAAATGAACAAATATCTGTTTTTTTTAAAAAAAGAAAGAGCCGACAGAAAAATCGCGCAAAAACGAACATTTATTTTGAAACGTGAAATAGCAAATCGTTTTATAATTACGTACGTTTTTTTTTGTTTATAAAATGAAAAGAAATCGGCTTTCATTCCGAGTGAAATTGCGTGACAGTCAACACATTCTACGTTTTGTTCGATTATAAATATGGGTTTGACGATTACTGCATCCGAAAATAAATCATAATGACGCCTATGTATGTTTGTGTTCGGTTTTTAGCTAAATTTAAATAGAAAATTTAATTCGATGTCGTGTTTTGGTTCCGAGTAGCGATCAGCAATGGAAAGAATTTACATGAAACTGTTTATAAGTTGACTTTTCTAAAAAAAAACACGATTAAATCAATACCGAGCGAATAATAGCTCTTATGATTCTCCTGTTGTCTAAAAACAGTTTTCTTTTTACTATATATCAAAACTACTATTTTCTATTTGCTATTACTATCGCTATTTTCCAGTTGGTCAGGTTCAATTGACTCGTTTGCACTTTAAAGTCGTTGTAATTGACATAATTTAGTTTCTTTAAATTTAATATCAGAGCCGGTTTCGTAATTATTTCGAATAAACTTCAACGTACCATGTTCCTACACAATTAAAGCAGACTTTTGCATAGAAATAGTTCTGACACTGTGGCTAAATTCACTTTCATAAACGGATTTTCTTTTCCGCTCCGCAAATGAATGATTTCGACTGAAAAATCTGTCGGACGGAAAACGAATTTATTTGTGAAAGTCATCTGTAATTATTTCAAGTTGATACTAATACGAGCTATATATTTAAATGAGGAGAGTTTCTAATAACGCTATTCAATCCGGCTTCGATACGATTCTTTGTTAATTAGAATGGTTAAAATTATACTGTGGACTTATTGTTCTGTACATTTTTCTAAACGAACGAGTCTAAAATAAAAGATGCGCACGTAGCACTGTTTAATATGCACACACACATACATGTTAAGTGATTGATTAATAAAAAAAAATATTAATAAAAAAAAAACAATAAAGTTGCTTAAACCGAAACGGAATTATAAAAGAAAGACACGCATGCGAGGGGTTTCGAAAGAGAAAGAAGTAAAGAAGAGAATGTGCTGTGTACGAATCTGAATCAAAATTGTAGACGGAAGGGACACACGGCTGTTCGATTCAGACATCTAACGCAATGCGATTATTGTGAACACTGAGACAATACGAAGCACAATTCAAACGAGACTCATTAGTGAAAATGACTATGTGATTTTTTTACAAGTCGAAACGTTCGAGAGAGACCTTGATTTTAACCTTTTCGTCAGAGTCAAATTCATTATTTAAAATTAACGACATACTTGACATTGGTGTGTTTACGAAAAGGTCGAAAATAAGGCCGTTCTCGAAGGTGTGCGGTGCTGTTAATCCGGAGGAGCGATCTCTCCGAGCTAACGTATCCCACGGAAGAATCTCATTCGAACGTCTCTCGATCGAACTGAATCGAACACCAGTGCGACAGATTGCGAAATTCTAGATTCCGAACGATGCGACACGTTCGAAAAACGAACTCGACGCGATCCATGCATTGCAGCCAGACTCTGACGAACCGCTCTTCTCGAGTCGGATCGAGTCGCGTGTGCGTGCGTGCGTGCGTACGGTCTGTGTGTGCGTGTGTGTGTGTTGAAACGTAACGTGTATATACCTGTTCGATTGTGTCTGCGACGAGATCGAAATACTGTGCTAAGTCAGATTCGTTTCTGTCGAGGAGCGGTACCCGTAAATACGCGACGGGCGACATGTCGTTATCGGGTAACGGCGTGTCGGGTAGCTCGCTGGTCGCGTTAACGACGCACGTCACACCGAGATCGGTGAGCACGTCCGGCCTTAACACGGCCGCCGAGCTCAACAAGAGGTGCGGTGTGATGCGGGACACGCCCGGATGTGACGCTGGTGTACATCTGTAACATGTATTCTGTTATGTATATTATATCGACAATCATTAGGATCACACGTGCACTTAAGCTAAGTAGCGTCTATGCTCTATCTACCTATCTAGCTATCTATCGATAAATCGGCAATCGAAACGGCCGAGAAGAGAAAGTGGAGGAACGTTCGTGTCACATGTCGTGCGTTGTGACTGGAATCGGTCGTTCAGCACGTTTCGTGGTTTATGTTATTCCCTTTTTGACTGATATCGTTTTATAACACGATCGGTTTCGACGCGTACGCCATTTCAGCTACGTCTCTAAGAGAATCGCTCGAGGGAAGTACAAATACCGAAACCGAAGCTGTTAAAATACAATCGATCTAAAGGAAAACTGTGACGAGCTGACGCTGTAAACACTGATCTGTGTACAGTTTCGCGATTTGAAACGATACTGTACGGCATTCAGTCGTGAATCTGAAAAATACTCGATACTATTTGAACGGAAAATCGATAAGAATCGACAGCTTGTTATCTGTTTATTTTTTATGTGTGTGCGTGTGTGCGGTGTCTGTTATTTGATAAAATAGGACAGTGGATATAAGAGAGGAATAATAAAACACGATAGTACGACGGCGGGATGAAAATTTTCCGGTCCAGGAAGGGGAATCACATAATATCGAATGAAAGATAATTTTAGTTTTCGACGAAATCTCCTCTTAACTAGATACACACTAATTCCAGAGATATCCGAGAGAGTTTATGCCGTCCTTACAGGTCGATTCGTCCGGCTCTTCGAAATAGAAGTTTGTGATGACAATAATTTAATGAACTTTTGTTGTTCGCTAATCCGGGCCGTTTCTCGACAGCTCCGTTCGTTGATTCACCTTTTCCAAGATAATCGACCAAAACAATACCTGTCGCATCCCGACGCACTGAAGTAGTAACCTTCCCGGTCGATGGAAGGCAGCTCCCCTCTCACTGTCCACTGATTTGATCGTTGCTCGGTCTCTGTAGTGTGACGGCGAATTCAGGTCTCGTCGATCATAACGAATCGACACAAAAAAATCTGTCAAAAAATCGCACTTGATGAACAGCGCCAAAAACGGACATACGGATTGAGTTATTGCTCTGGCACGAGCGATCGTGACACATTTCGTGCGGACCGATTACTCATGCCCGAAACTTCGTATAATATGGGATGTGTTCGCTCTTTCGATATGTCCACAGATTCAGCTATCCCGACAAACCTCATTCGACGGTCGTTCGATACAACTTTACGCACTTTTTGGACCATTTACTCAGAAGCAGTCGTTTTCAGTTTCATCGAACGTTGTGCATCGTCAGCGCTTGTGCGGCCACTTTTAAAGTCGCCGACCCGTGTTCTGAGAGTTAAAAACGATGGAACAGACTCGCCTAGAGCAGAATACGGCCGAGATTTATTTTCTCTTAATACTGAAGCGTTTTATCACTTCTCCGTCGTTTACAAAACGCGAATCTTCTTCACTTTGACAGACTTTAGTAAATGTAAACCGCTCGACATAACTTCAGAATCGACGCAATGAAGGATGAATCTGCACAAAACCACATACGATTTATGACAACCCGCGCCGGGCGCCGTCTAGGCCGGAAACTTTTCATCCCGCTCCCGTGAAATACACCTCAAACGCTGTAGATATAAAACATATCTGACATACATGGCGCGAACCACGTACAGCGAAGAGAAAAGTCTGTGCAATAAACTTCACAGGACACGGTGTGTGTACGAGAAAAATCGCAGCGATATTTTCGGGGAAGCGTTCGTGCCAAATGTTAAAAATAAAACAGTTATCAATATTAGTGCGCTGAGTCAGCCCGAATTATTCGACCGATTCCCATATACGGGCGTATTTATTGCGAGACGATTCGGTCGGTCTGTAATCATTTAATTCCGATCGACAGATCGAGACGTTATCGACGCGAGTTACGTTTTTGAATATCCGACTTCGCCGTCAACAGTCCTCTGTTAATTAGAGTTTAATGGACGGAAAATTATCGTATAGTTATATTCGATTTTCGCATCTATACTTAAGGAAAAGTACTACTGTTCGCGTTTATTTTTAAACGTCTTGTTTTGAAAAAGTTCCGTCTATTTTTATGCTATTCGTTTCTATTCACGTTTATAAAACTTGTTTCTGTTCTCTTCCTTAACGATTTCACATCGTTTCTAATTCGCATGCTTTTTTACCACTCGCACGTTGACACTGCAAGACTACAGAACTTGAAGAAAAAATATAAACTGTATCCGTGAGCTCTGTACAGCGGAAACGTTTGCATCGAGTAGAAACTGTTTCAGAATCCCTCTGCGAGCCGTACTTCTATACTTTTAGCTTTATGACGAAGACAAACCGTAGATTAGATTCTGGAAAACGTCGCTATAAACACTTTGCAATTCTTGAATTCGAGCGCTCGGCC
Organism: Acanthacorydalis orientalis; assembly: GCA_034766995.1. Classification (NCBI taxonomy): domain Eukaryota; kingdom Metazoa; phylum Arthropoda; class Insecta; order Megaloptera; family Corydalidae; genus Acanthacorydalis; species Acanthacorydalis orientalis. The sequence continues at coordinate 38,224,164 of CM068320.1, read as the reverse complement.
TGCGAGATTTCCTAACGACCGCGATTATTTTCTTTCCTGCACGAAGATGTTATCTTTTCAAATGGAATTCAGTTCGAACAATCAAAGAGATAATTATTTCTCTGACAGAGGAGACACGATTCGGCGTGTAAGATTGCACTCGATACTAAACACATCGGTCAATAGCCCAGCGTGCCGTCTGCTTGGCAACAAAGTCTCCATTGTTATTTAATTTTAGCGAATTTGTCTAATAGAAGCCGCACATTTTTTGCCAGCAATTAACTATATTTTTAAGATGTTTTCTTTTTAAGAAACATCCTAATTACATAGGAACTCGGCGCTTTCGGCTCACAAGACAATCTGACATTCGTGCATAAACGAATCGATTTAAATACATATACATATTTTTTTCCATATGAATAATTCAAACTGTGAACTCGATCTCCTGATTTATTGATCGTCGGCGAGGCATGCAAACGGCTGCATAAAATTTTACTGCACGTATCCAGTTTCATATGTCTGAATATATACATACATACATATATATATATATGTATTCAGAACACTGAGATGTTCCGTCGTACGGTCGAGAAAATTGAAGAAAACAAATATGTAAGACGATACGTTGACATTTATCATTTCGTCAAACCTAATCTATCACAAGAATACGTTGTCAGATGTGCTAACATAATGAAATGTTAGACAGAGATAATTATAAACGCATTCTTATATTACTTACCGGTCTTTTATCTAAATTTACACACGCATGAAAGTGACGTCAATGCGAGAAAAGTATTTTAAAACTGTCTTTAATATATAATACAATTTTAACTTTTCTTTTCTGAGCGAGAATTCATGATTATACACGTTTGTGTGTGTGTGTGATATGTAATATTCAAAATTATTTCTTACCGAATGGGCACAGTTATTTTATAAAGGAAAAAGAAACCCCGTCACTATTATTATAAACTCATTGAACTTGAAAGACACACACACACACATTCGTACAGGAATAGGATTAAACGCGAGATCGATTTAGACGTTTCGCTCTCGTGGACAGTGGCCGTGATTCGACGTTCTGCGATTCAATTCAAACGAAATTCAATCGGATCCCCTGTCGATCGATTCGACGACACCGACAGGCTCGCTCCTATCCGATCGTTCGGGAATCGGGAATGCGGAATCTATACAAGCGTTGCCGTACGCAATCAGTAACAAAAATATATTAATTAGACCGTCTCGAACAATACGAAAATGGCGAAACGTACACACATAAACTTAACATTTTCTGAGGTCAGCGACTGCTCTCGAGGAATGCCTACGCGTTTTTCGCGTTTAAATTTATAATGCGAAGGAATTTCTTTTAAATAACGTTGAATAAATACGCGACCGATTCGCGCGAGTGTCCTTATTTCAACGGCGCGCCGTGGGATTCGCGAGACCGCTCATTCGAAAATCCGTTCTTTTCAGTTCTGATCGAATTCGAAACGTGCAGATTCGGAAATCACTGTCGCTCTCATACATGAGGCGTGCAAATTAGTTCGGTGCGTTTTTTTTATAGAAAATTAATATTTGTTTACGAAAAAACGGAATACGTTTCAATTTATATCCCCCGTTGTTTTGTATAACTTTACTGCTCATCTGTCGGATAAGTGACGAATCCTTTGTCGCAAAACAGATGAATGCCTCGAGTCGATACATTTTCCGACGTCTTCCACTGCTTAAGCATTTTTTTTTTTGTAAATTTCATGCATCACAACACCCTCGCCAAAAACTGAACAAGTTATTCCAGCAGCCTCGCCAGTATTTTTTCAACTGGAATGCGAAAAGTCTGCAATGCCTAATATGCTGCTCCTCGGACGCCATCGTGTTCATAACTGTCTTATGAGGTTACGTCAACTGCTTAGTCAAGCTATATGGTGTTTTTAAATGTTAAAACTCACACTCCCGAATCCTAAAGCGGCGAGAAAACATTTTAGTTTGCAACAGAGTCATGACTGATTCAATTTAAGAGCGCCGAATCAATTTTTACACCTAACAATTTCGCTGGCGCTCCAGCTACTTTCGAACCACGTTCAACATCGAATCAGTCGATCAGTTAAAATGAAAATTCGTTCAATATTGTCAACAATCGTTTCGTTAACCAAAGACAATTATAAAATAAACGTTTTTCTAATGATAATCGATGGTATAATTTTCGAAATCATATATATATTTAAAAAGATTTATTGATTCTTTAGGAAAGTTCGTATCGAAAATTATAAATTAATCGTTTATTAACTAGAAAATACCAGTTTGTTGTTTCGTGTCCTTGCGGTTACCGTTTTTCATTTCTGTTCACGAGTTCGTCCTTACGACAACGTCGAGTGGATACTAAATAGACAGGGTATCCTGTTGCAAGATTGGAATCGGTAGTGAGAATGAAAAATGATAATTGTAAGGACAGGAAACCGGAAATTCGAATCCAGGGGTATAGGAACGAAACAAGATACAATAAAAAAAATATCGACCGATTTATTGCTTGATTAAATGTCATGTTTTAAGATTTGATCTACTAACGGATGATTACAATAATCATAACAGTGTAGTGAAAAGAAAAAAATAGATGAATTGATGTAAAAAGTAGAATTGGAAAAGACAGAAAAACGAATCGTACGAACAGAAAATAAATGAAGAGACCGTGATAAGTGAAATAAAATAAGAATTATATAATAAATAATGAGATAATTATCGACCATTTCGGAATATTTAACAAATTTTTATTTGAATCCATAAATGTGAATTTTAGTCGAAAATCCGTTCTATCCTTCCCCTTTCATTAAACAAGGTCATTTTTTTTAAAAAAAATATTACGGAGTGTTTATTAATATTTTCCTTCCTCTCTTTCTTTTTATAACATATATATATATATATATATATACATATATGTTTAAAGTAGCGTTTCCTTAATTTTCCTAAAACCTTTTCACTTTCAAAAGGTGTCCTCGCATCTCTTATCAACAATTATTGAAATAGTTTTGTTTTCAACGGCTTGTCTAACAAAAAAATCGACTACTCCGTAGCTACATTTCAAACGAGTTCAATTATAAAAACGGCACATGTCATAGGAATTAAACAAAAATGTTACAAAGTTTCTCCTCGCGAATCCTCGTGTCCTGGCAAATAAAAATTCGTGATGTCCTCGATGATGTACAGACAAAAATATTATATAAATTTATATACGCGCGAATTGAAAAAAATATCAAATTGAATATCGAATCGTAACCTCCTTTTATGAATTTAATCAAACAAGTGTTGAAGTTTTCCCGTTCGTCCGGCACCACACCTTGTATAATCGATTCACACAACTGAATACTTATTAAATACACATTTCAATGAAAGCGAAGTAGCTCGTAAAATCTAATTTACAAAATAGCATTCAATTTATGGCAGATGTAAACATTATGCATGCTTTTTTTGAAGTCCGTTTCGAAATTAGAAACGTATTCTAGTTTTCAATTCGGATAACAAGGAAATCAACTGCAAAAAGAGTAAAACGTTCATTGAAAATGAACGTTTTACGGAAAGAGAGAAAAAACGAGAGAACACCATAGATAAATTTTAAATGAGTTCAGTTATAAAAACGGTACATGTCGTGGAAATTAAACAAAACAGTTATAACGTTTCTCTTTTTTTTAAAAAAAACAACTTTATTTGTCAATATGATATAGTGTTGTTACTTTCTTTCCTATAGTTGGGAATCAAATATAATTCAATTTTAATTAGTCTCGAGATATATATATATATATATATATATATATATATATATATATATATATATATATATATATATATATATATATATTAAAACAATCGAAATCATTAAATAATATTAATACCAGAAAACTAATCACTTTATAAAGAAAAATCTACTGACTTGTATAAGGGTCTAATAAAAAGAGATATATCTGAAAATATTATATATATATATATATATATATATATAATAACATATTGAACAGTTCTGTCCATTAACCGTTTGAATATCGTGTCGTGTTTCGGTGAAAAACGAAACACTGACAGCGAGCACAGCGACGTCGACTTGCACCACTGAATCATTTTTAAGTGAAATCTAAAAATATACAGTGCATTGCACCGATGCAGTTCCGCCGATATGAATGACAGCCGTGCACGTTTACATCGGAAATTCCACGAGAACGCGAATGCACGTGCGGAAGACGCACTGGGACCGTTCCCGAGGCTCGGCTTCGCGTCCGTTCATTATCGCGATTCGAATGAAACAATGACAGCCGGAGACGTCTTGATCTCACGTTTCGTCACAACGCACACATGCGATACGTTCGAAAGACATTACACGAACGGCGATGGAGAGAAACAATGCGATTCGGAAACGTACGATGAAACAACACACACAAACACTAACCTCAAAATCGTGTCTTCGGGCACATTGTTGTGAAGGATCTCCTGTACTTCGCCGTTAACATTCGTCTTGTCGCGCGATGCGACCGAATGTTCGAGTTGAAAATCCAACAGTTGATTTTCAGTTTTCATTTCGACTTGGAACGAGGACCGTTCAGAATGAACGTTCGATTGTCTGTTTACCTATTTGCCGTTCTCGTGCACAGATCGAACTCTGCTATAAATATTCGTTTCTTCTCAATTTATACAGCACCATGTATTATATTATATTACTTCACGTTCATATTTTTTTTTTATATAAATTCTATTTCATACCGATTACTTTATATCAAATCACGCGTACGTGACAGCATTATTGTCGAACGGTACCCTGTTACGAAGTCATACTAAGGTACAAACTCGAGCACAACACAATCTTTTAAAATACTGTATTATATTTTTTTTAACGTTGAAAATCCAGCATCGACGGGACACGTCGTCCGCTGTTGTGTCGTTCGTCGATACGGTCTTTAATAACATGCAACATACAATTTCTCTCTGCGTTAACAAATGTAACGTTCGTGAACGTCACAAGAACAAAAATGTTTCAGAGCAATCGGTGTGCTTCTCTCAGCTGTCTGACAGGGGTGAGTCAGCAATACTAGCGTGCAGCTTTCAGTGACAGAACTTTTATACCAATGGATTTTTATGTGATGAACGCAGGCGCTCCGCATACCAACGAGACAGTTCGCGACGCCGAACGCCGTTGTATATTGCGGCAGTGTCTCAATGTGTATATTTCAGTGCTATGTACACATATTTGTAAACATATTTATTTATATATATACATATATATATACACACATATATATATATATATATATATATATACACACACACATATATATATATATATATATAATGGGGAGTGAAGACGATGACATGTTTGCACTCAGCGACGCACGAAGAAAAACATGTAAAAAAATTCTTGGAACACGATTTTGTTTCAAAACAATCATCCGACGAGACCGTCTCACCAGTTATGTAATAAACATTAAAGTCTACATTTCTGTTTTAAATAGTCTAAAGAACGATGAATCGGAATTTTCAATTTAAGGGAGAATTGTGGAAAGAGAACGAAACAGTTTCGATAACAATTCGATATTAAGTGTCGTTCTGAAATCTAGACGGTTGAAAGTTGGACGAATTAAATATAATTCGTGAAAACAGAAGAGATCAACGAGAAAAACGACAACGTTCGAGAGAGATGCTATGGATATTTAAAGCTACCTTAAAGTCGAATCGGATCAGATGTAGAGTGATAGTGTTGAGGAAGAGTACTAATCGAAATTAAACGAGTGCTGCAAAAAAGTAGAGTGTCGAGGAGAGAGATAGAAATGTATAGAAAGAGATCCGATAGCGGATGAATGTTGTCACGAGCAGTTTGTTCAGATTGAAAATGTTCAATGGGAAGATTACATTAGAAATTAAATGATAGGTTATCGATGATATTGTAATGATCTTTTCCATTTAATTATTACTTATGACAGTTATCAACACAAACGTTTTGTTTTCACACGCACGAAGAATATCAGAGATCTTTGTGAATGAATAAACAATTTTCGAGGAGAAACATCTGAGAACGTTAGTCACTCTTTACGAATTCGAGTTGAATTATTACAGATGAATTCTTTTTTCATTCCGGGTTATAGAAAAAAGTTTCTGCAAAAATATTATATGTAAATTATTATTGATTATCTCAGGTTTATGCTTATGCACATTTCGATCGCGACGCCGTCATCCTTAGAGCTACAGACAAACCTCTTCGAATTTCAGATGAAAGAAGACATTTCGAGAACAGATCGTTCAATGAATGTACAAAGTACGTTTATTGAACGTTTTGTATTTATTTAATCGAGTGTTCTGATTTTTAAAGTACAAATAAGTCTACTGATCGTTTTGGTGTTTTTTTCATATATATCCGTAGTTTATTATGGTTCTGTGTGAATGGTTCTGTCTTAGAAGAATTGAATGAATTTCTTTTACGATTCGTTTCGACTTTCATAATCTTCATGTAGATTTTTAACTATTTACAGTATTAAAAATATATTTAAACATGATGCAAGCTGAAACCATCTACGGAAGGAACTGACTTTTCAAGCCCTCCAGACAATGACATCGTATGGCTATTTGAAGTGAAATTAAGTAAGAAAATAATTTGAATGCGAGAAGAAAATAAAACAAACTGTATCTCTTCAACGAAGCATTAGATATTACATGTCTTCCATAAACTGTTTTATTAATTCTATATTTTAGAATCTGAATACGAATTTGAGGAAAACCTTTATGGAATATATTTTATATATATATATATATATATATATATATTGTTCACAGTATCATTAAAAGAGGTGTTCAAATCGCTTGTCTGTTAAAATCCAAGAATTAAAATAAAAACCGAAATGCTAAGCCATCCCCGCTTTGCTGATAATTATTTTCGCAAAACTCAGAAAGAATTGGAAAAGAGAATCGAAGAATTAGACAGCACTAATCGACAAATAGGACTTGAATCACAATTAATCAAAAGTGATGTTGAATACGTTCATTATTCCGAAGAAAAGTCGAATAGAAGAAACAGAAATCGAACAAGTCGCAAGGTACGTTTATTTGGGGCGATTTATAGACAAGGATGGATCGTTCGTCGACGAAGTTAACGGAAGAATAAAAATTAGGCCGAGATCGTTCGGATGAAACGATTCGGCGTTTGAGTCGAATATCTTACTCTGCTCGAGGGGAAATGCACTCGAGCAGTGTATCTTGCCTGTTCTGAAGTGGAACACGGATTCGTAATATCAGAACGACGCAACGATTTCAGACAGTGCACCGGAGATGTATAGAAAGATGTATTTCGGGAATAACAAGAAGAGAGAATAGGATGGATACGAAAGCGAGCCAGTGTTACAGTGCCAAGAAATTTAAAAAGACAAATGGACAGATGACATAAAAATTGAAAGAGACCAAAGGACATAAAAAAGAGTATTGTAAATTTATGGAGAAGACAATCATCGAATCGTTTCGAGCGGAAAGAGTTGTCGCTGGACGTCTTTCCGTCCAGCAACGGATCGAAAGTGGCTGGTGACGATGATGATATAGATACATGGAGACATTGGTCTTGTGTGTGTGTGTGTGTGCGTGCTCACGTACTCACTGTTCACATGAATGAAAAAGAAAACAGTGAACTGTCGAAGAGAACGCGACCGCTTCCAGTCGGACGATGCTCGAATTGAAACCGGCCGATCCGCACGTATGTTCAGTATCACACGGCGTATATATTTTTAAATTGTGTTTACACATTCCTGTGGAATGCATTTCGGTACAATTTCGTCCGTCCGTTTGATGCGGCGTTCCCTTCTAAAACCACCTATGGAATGCGATATAACAACACGACGCGCCATTGTTGCTATAATTTCGCTAATAAAAATAAACTTCATCGACGTGGAGGACGACGACGACGCCGGCGTCCGGTTAATGTGTTTATTTTCGCGTTTTAATTGGACGTTTTACTCTATACTGTGTGTTTTTCTTGACGAAGCGGTAACAGTTTAAATATCTGTGCGCGTGTTTCATTCCGAGAAAAGAAAACAGCGGAGTCACTTAATATGCACGAGACTGGATCGTTTTCGTGGACGTCGATTCGATCGCGCTTCTGACGGTCCGTCAATAAATAGAGACTCGCAGCGAATTCGGAATACGATTAAGTTAATATCGAATCGTCATAAGGACACGATAATATTCCGAGATGATCGGTCTGATTCTCACTGTGAGTGAGCGAACAACTTTGATCATAGCACCTCAATTACTATCAAATTAAGAATCTAAATCTGCTTTTTTTCTATTAATTTACAACGACATGCTTATTGTTCGATTCTATAGCATATGACGGATTCAATCTGACCGAAGAGAAAACAGTGTCGATAAGAAAGTGATAATAACAATACATGGCCCAGAAATTGCTTGACTACAAGAAGCATCCCTCTTTTTCCTAATTCAAATGACTTGTTTCATCAGAAATCCAATTCTAAGGATGTGGCTGAATGAATTATTTTTTCACTTCATCGCAACCCATAAAATCACATGAGCAACAATAAAAAAAAATTATTCATTGAACATTTTTGACCAGACATTTTTCTGTGTGGCTCGTGCGATGAAAAAAAGAGAAGCAATTCGTGCATTCTTATAATTATTAGTGATATTTTCTTTTTAAAAAAAAATCAACTTCTTTTAATAATAATTTATACAGGTGTGACAGTAATTTACAAACCATTAAATTGTTAATTTCGAAACAGATCTGATACGAGTCTGTCTCTTAGAGAGACGTTCTGCTATCGTGCAGATATTGAATCCATAAAAATATCCACTTTACATTCAAGCGACCGACAACAAACGAAACGATTATAAATTGAAGAAAACATTTTTCTATCTTTCGTCCTCTCGAAACGTTTACTCTATGTTTAACGTGCTGTTTATTTTAAAACCGTCGCGAAAATCAACTAAAAAGTAATGAAAAACGTTAAACTCTGTACGAAACGAGTTATGATTCATAAAATACCACTGACACAGCTTATTTTCGTGAATACTTTGTTCCATTGATGCCTCGCTGTCGTTCGTGTATATTTTAAGAATACTCTACGGCAGGGTTTCTCAAACTCGAATAAATCAACAGGTTTTTGCTTTAATGGAGGAGATGCGTTGTCGAGTTTCGAATCGAAATAAAAGGTGTTAGTTTTCATGTCTATTTGACCGTTGTCGTATTTTGCTCTCGAATACTCATCGTCGGGTCTCTGCTTCTTCCACTACGATCGATTTTCTCTCTAATGTCACCTCTAGACAGCTCGAGGTCAAATCTTCTGGACAGACGCTATTGTACTATCTATTCTGACACTAAATATATTTATATAAAAGATTTTTTTTTAAATTATAAACCATATATATATATATATATATATATTGATTTCTCAAAGTTTTTACTATACATTTTTTTAAAATATTGTTTATTTTTGTACAATTCAATGAAACAAATTTCCTGTAACTCTCTGAATTATGAATATGTTTTTTTTTTAAAAATAACAAATATAATTTCATTTCGTACATAAATTAGACTGAAATATACATAAACCGTCTAAGAAGATAAAATGAAATGGTACCGTTATTTAATTTAATGAATTGGGTTTTTTTTTACGAATGCGCTGATATAAAATTTAACGCTAAAAAGAAATACCAAATTATAAATGTCGATTCGATATGACTTTATTGAAGATTTAATTTTTAGTTTATATCAAGGTTTCTTTTATCATATCGATCGATTATTACCGTCGCACGTAAGGAAAATAAAACAGATCTCTAGATCTATTATTGACTTTTTAAAAGATGTACCATGTTTTTTTAAATAAAACCATTTTTTTCTAGCAGTAATTATTTATATGAATATATATATATATATATTGTTTCGCATATGCGTTTCTAAAATACTAGTTAGTGTATTAATTGTTGATTACAAAAGAATGGAGGATACTTTGACGATTGAAATCTATTCCGTTTTTCCATAAATAGACATTCATTTTCTGTAAGAGAGGCATCGATCAATTTGTATGTCTAAAACATGTATCTAATCAATTTATATTAGACATACAAATTGATCGATGCCTCTCTTATAGAAAATGAATGTCTATTTATGGAAAAACGGAATAGATTTCAATCGTCAAAGTATCCTCCATTCTTTTATATAACCGCTCCGTCCGTTTTGAGTCGACGAAGACGGCAATGCATTTTAGTGCACAGCATTTTGATTCAGTAATAACGTATTTATGTCAAAAACCGTATAGAAACAGAATATGTAATCGGTTAGAAGTCGGACAGTTTATGGTTTATCTGAGATATCGTTTTGAAAAAAAAAATGTATTGAACGTGTTCGTGGAAAAAACGGCGATTGATTCGAATAACAACTCACTTGTGATATTCGAAACATCCTTTCCGATTGCGATTCGACAGCACTGCCACTTCAGTCTTTAGATTTCGATCGGACGAAGAACAGATCAAGTAGACTCTCTCTTATAAAACCTTAAGGGCAGGAAATAAATTGAATCTGCTCGCGGTTTCAATTCGCCGAAATATGAATAACTCTCTTAGGCAGTTTATATTTAATATAAATACGAAATTAATACGATACAATTTTATTAAATGTCTGTAGTTTGTCTCGTTCCTGTGTATCTGAGATTCGGAGTGATTTTCAAACTTCAGAACACTTCACACGATCGTCTTGGCATGTCAGTGGACGGGCTCGAATGCGACACCGTGATTTTATATTTCATATGAAAATATTCGACACGATCGGTACGCAAGTTTGTCGAAAAAATCATAGCGATAAATAATCTCATGACTGACTACTCTGAATCCAGTTCCAGCGAAAGGTGTGAAGAAAACGTCATTCCGGAGAAGCAGTGGGTTTTTGTAAGAAAACAATATGATTATCGACAAGACGAACACTGATCGTGCTGTTTACTTCATTTTATCGGAAAGATCGACGGTTCGATTCGTTTCTCTTGCGTTGATTTTTCCGACTTTCGACATTTGTTTTCGTTGCAAAACCGTTAAGTTACGAATGTCCGACGGAGAGACACGCGACGAGAGCTTCTTGGCAATGGGAACGATCAACTGAAAATAATTAATCAGGTTAGTGTGGCATTCGAATCGAGTGTTTGACAAACACGGCCGCCGATTCGCGCAACTGTGTCGTTTCAGTTCAAAGCGGAATCCGTCGGATAAACATTTATGTATTCGAATGAATAACAATTACGCCGACAAACAGATCTTTCATCTGCACGTCGATTGCATCACGGACGTGCGGCGATACTGTGCCTGCAGTGCAGTCGCACGAACGTTTCTCGTCTTTTTTTTCGGAGCGTTACGCAAGAAGCGCCAGAGCGCGCGCACCATGTGGCCGTGGCGCGCGCACGAGGAGGACCTCGGTTGCCCAACAATGGCAGAGTTCGGCCGGGAAAGGCCGGGCAGCCCTCGTCGTGATTCACGGCGCGTTTTATCTAAGCCGAATGGAATGCGACAGGAATGTCGCGTGAGCCCGGGCGCCCCTCCTCTACTCGCGCGTTCTATTTTTGCATTCGTCTCTAAACGTTCTCTCCGACTGCCGTCGCGACGACGCGCTCCTCCCGAGCACAGTGAATCCGCACGGGTCCGAAAGCGAAGTCGAACCGCACGCAAATAACTGGACACGTTCGTGTCGCGTCGCAATGTTTACGACCGGAAATACGAAAGCGGCGCTCGTTTCTCTGCATTCGTCACCGAACGGGACGTTTCCGACGCACCGCACGAGGTGCGAGCAAAAAAAAACACCTCCGGATGGACGAGAGGAAGGAGAAGCATCCTCTGCTATAAAATAGAGTTTTTCGAAAAGTTCTCTCGGCTCATCTCAAAAGTAAAATGGAAAATGCGATTTGTTATTTTCACATTACTGCCAATGACTGTCTGCTCGTCCCGCCAATTTACAGGACAAGTTTTTTTTTTATTATTCGAAGGAAACAATCTGTCCCGAGATTTTTTCAACACGTTCGAACGTTGTACGCTCGATTCCATTTGTATAGATCCGAATGTAATCTGATCGGACTGCATCGTGAGAGTATGACGGATCATCTCTACTGTTCTCCAAACAGTCACATTCTTGTTCCGGTCGCACGACGTTGACCCTACTGACCGACACCGGTCGTATTTCCCGATCTAATTCTGTGAACAGGCGAGTGCTCAACGAGTGACTCGTGAACGACAAAAGATTCAGAAATTAAATAAAAACATTTAATCATCCACGAGCGAATACGCTTCGGCGCCTGTTCTAGCAAGAGTTCCATTAAAAAAAGAACGCAATATCGTGTCATTTCCATGTATACTCGTGCACGTATTCATTTAACAAATATGTTTGTAATTGCTCCCTCGTGCCCACATGTTTATTTTAGTAAATTATTATTTTTATAAACTCATATTTACACTTACACTTCAGTGCACATTCTTTCGTAGAAAAATTCAGAAGATGTATTCATCGGCTCGTAAATGCAAGTCATATTTTATATCGTGGTGAATGTAACATGTAAAAGAAAACTTCAAGGACCACGTTATTATTAGTACTAAAGCATTTTATATATATATATATACACACACGAAACGTTATTTTCGAAGATTTTTCTAGTGAGTCACGGCTTTTTTTTGTTATCATAAAATATAATTTCATTTTATAAAAAGTGTTTTTTCTTCTTGTTATTAATATCTGTCTCCGTTTTCAATAATAAAAGAAAAAATGTAAATTAGCATTCTGTTGAGATAGCAACGAGTAATAAAACTGTTCACTTTTTTAAAAGCAAGAAATTGGAGCACCGTGTGTAATTTTCATTTCAAATGCTAATACTGCGAATTCATATTCGTGTCAGATTGTAGAAATCCGAAAGGAATGTAATTGGAAAACAAATCATTACGATTTATATTGAATTCTAATTGAACACTAGGATTAGAAGCCCTATTATTTAAAATGCAATCGGGATGATTGCGGTGGACATTATAGACTTTAAACTTATGGCGCTATTTTGATGTAACTAGAGGAATCTGTGCCGTATCCGGTATTCTATAAGAGATTTTTTTAAGAAAAATCAACTACATAAAATTTTAAATTGAATTCAGTTCGTAACAAGGTGTACAACGAATAGTTATTATAAGACGGGTTACAGGAAAATTTATTTAAAAGGATAACAACAAACGAAGAAATCTAAAATAATGCAACGACGTAACACGGAAAGACGTATGTTGGGAATAAGAAGACGAGATAAGAGAATAGGATTCGGTACGAAAACAGACCGGTGTTACAGACATAATGAGAGGAGTGAAGAGTTTGGAATGGAAACGAGTAGAAATATTGCAAGAAGAGATGTCAATTATTGATGGACGTGAGAAGTTACTGATTGAGAACTAAGATCAACAAGCAGATAGGATGAGGACATAAAAAATGTATTGAAAATTTGTAGAAAGAAAGGCACTGGGTAGTTTGAAGTGGAAAGTATTGGAACAGATATTCGTCCAGCAGTGAATCGAAAGAGGTTGCTGCTGCTGCTGCTGATGATAATAACGTATGTATGTACGGCTAGGACAGAGAGAAAAGAGGCGATAAGTACCTATTGAGTTTTATGTATAAGACATTCGTAGTGAAAGAACAAAGGCGCGAATTTTGTTTTTATAGCGACTTGTGGGTTTTTTAAAAAAACTACAAACCGCTCGAGAGGACTCGAGCCGAACTGCTTAGATTTAAGATCAGTTACCGACTGCCTTATCGTTTGAATCTCACAGTATTTATAATAATTCTCATCATCTAAACAGGTTATAATTGTGATCTATTTACATTATTGGAAAGTTACTGTATCCTGTTACAAATTATACCGCTTAATTTGTATTTTTAATTCATGAGTTTATTTACAATAATTAAATTTATGGTTTTGTTTACAAACACCCTTTTCATCTAGACATTTTATAATCAGTATAACATATGTACTTATTCTAAGATAAGGCTTAATTAGGTGCTATACTATAGGGTTAGATGACATAACATGCGGGCTCCTGATTAACGTGTCGAGTGTTCGAATCGAGTTTTTCTGACACTTTTCTGTGAAATTCAAGATGTACAACATTAACTTGTTTATTTTAATCGCTGTTTTTCCTTTTTACTTTTATTTGAATAACAGCAATATATTAAATTCAAACTCAAAATATAACTTCGTTGTTCTCATCAATGTCTCCCAATACGATTTTTTTCGTTACAATTTCACCTGAACACCAATTTACATTTTTTCTTCTATTATCAAAAGTGGAGACAGATGCTAATAATGAGAGGAGACACTCAATTTAAACACGATATTCGTTCTTGTTTAATTAAAAGAAAAACTATTCCGTTGGTAGGAAAATAATTGCGGTTTTTGTTTTCTGAATTCCGACTGATTTTTTTCAATGAAAGTGCCACTTCATCGTGTCATATTAATAACATTTTAAAGTACATTTTTCGGTCTACGTTTTTGTAACATCGACTTTAGTGTAATTATTAATATTGATTCAAATTGAGCTACCGAATTAAAGACGGAAATGAAGCAAATAACGGTATTTTTTTTGGTGCGAGTTCGAAACGGGCGGTGAAGCAGCACAAACTGCTCGTAAACTAAACGCCGCTTTTCGTGTGGATACTGTTAAGGAACGTACGGTGCGATTCTATAAATTTCACGCTGTGGACGAGAGTTTTGAAGAGAAGAAGGTCGCGGGTGTCCTTGTTCAGTTCACAACGATCGACTGAAGGCGATAGTTGAATCAAAACCACGGACAACGATTCGAGAGATTGCACAAAAGTTAGGCGTTAGTCATCCAACAGTTTTGGATCATTTAAGACAGCAACGAAAATCAAAAAAGCTTGACAAATGAGTGCATAAACCGCAATTATTTTTCTATCGACCTGATATTTACTATTTACAAGTATATATATATATATATATATATATATACATATATATATATATGTATATATATACATATACATATATATATATACATATATATATATATATATATATATATATATATATGAATAAATAATGGAAACAAGAAATTAATTTCATTCATTTTCAACCTTGTGTTGAAATGATGTCGTTTGTCGCTCGAATAGCATATTGATAAACATTGGCAAAAATATCAAAAGAAAAGAATTCCATGACCTATATACCATATAAAATATGAATTCACAATCGATCGTGCCAATAATTTTTCGAAACGAATCCCGTTTATATATATATATATATATACAAACACACACACATTTAATTATAACCTGCCATAAATACACTTCGAGTTAAATAAATCAAAAACGTTTCGGTCGTCACCCCGGTATGCTAATGATTACAAAAGGAGCGTCATAAATGAAAAAAAAATCATTAAATAAAACGGTCGGAATTAAGAATCAAATACGTAACGCACGTGTCATCCGTCCGTCTCTCATCCCGCGAACGAAAATATTTGCACACTGTTGAATGCCGTACGCGCGCGTCTGCGTTATATTAGCGCATCGAATACTTCACCGTCGTCGATGCCATTTCCGGTGGTACCGTAATGGGCTGAGAGATGCTCGCGGGCGGCGTCGTGGTCTACTAACCTTACTATATTGTGTGTTTCGTGTCTTGCACAGAAGAATGTTCGCGTCACTGGATACGTCGAACGAATGCGATTGTCAATGATTAACATCTATTCGCATTGACAACACGCACGTGTAAAACTGTATTTATGTAACGGGCGGGTGCACAGTGCACACACGTGCACGTATTAAGTGCGTGTGTGTCGATGTTCGAAGAACGTAGAGAAAATAAAATATATCATCTATTATCTGATAATCGAACTTCATTAAAAAAGCACTATCTTTTGATACTTTTTTCGATAAATACATGAAGATTACTAACTGAAAATGGCTCGAGAACCGGAACTAATTGTAGCCGCAACAGTAATCCAACAGGACCAACGCGATCGGGAACGATATTGCATGTACGAAGAGACTATTAACAACTGTCTGTTTTTTTTTTAAGGAGACCCGCGAATAAAAGTGTTCGCGATAGACTTATTTTTGGAAATTTGTTTGAAAATTTAACACTATTTATTTCTGATTGGTATCAGACCACATTTTCTGACCGAACTGAAACTGGCCACACATTTTACCGACACGGATTCCATTTCAAAGGCTTCACACGTCCTCGACCGATGCAGCTATGATTTCGATACGGCCCATCATGAAAAAAATGTCTCCACGCTTCCATCACCTTAATTGATTCGAAAATATTTTCTCCCAAAGGTCGTCGTAGCGATTTTCCTATGTAACGAGCTTTCAAAATAGATACAATGCCTAGATCTTATTGTTATATTCACAAAAAATGGATGTACTTTATATTTTCACTTTTCTTTAAAGTTCTCGTACGAAATTAATTATATATATATATATATATATATATATACTGTACGGTATGAGTTTCAAGTCGCGACAGATCGTCGACTTCTCATAAATATTACGATTAACAATAATTGAAAAATGAATAGAAATGAAAAGAAACAAATTATAAATTCATACGAAGAGCTTATAAAGTGCGAAATTCCACTGTGTCGTTGTGCTGGATGCACCTACTCAGCGTGACGATCGGACGGGGCATAGAACCCATGACCCGTGCGTCGAGTGATAATACACCGACGATACAGCATGAGCTGATGCTTCGATGATGCTATGGGAAAGCACAGACCGAAAAAAATCGGACGCAGCTCCTCTTGACGATCCGTGTATCGTGTTCCCGGTCTGCATGATCATGCCACTGCCACTGTCTGCATCCAGCAACCGGGGCTGCTCACACAGATAATAAAGACTGGTCTGTTAAGCGACAAGATACCCGATCCTCAGGACAGTATAGGATACACCGGTATAGAGCTCGTATACGTAGCAGGCGGTCGAGCAAGGAACGGAACAACGAGCAATAAGAGTGAGCAATAAGAGACTTGAAATGTAAAAACGATTTTCTAATGAAACAGACGTCAGTCGGTCGGTTTTAATCGAAAACAAGTTTCGAACGGCCCACATATTATTTTCAATTACAGAAAGCATTATTTATATTTTTTTATTCTTACAATTTTCCATTAAGAACGATAGGCATTTACATGGGTATCAGTGGTGACTCTACTGTTCTAGAAATATTCATATAATAATTCGGTAACGGTCTGATTTCAAACTGAAAAGCATCCGTGTGATTCGTCCGCATAGAAAAATGTGAATCGCTGTAATAGGAAATAAATTTCATCGGGAAGAATAACATTTTGTTCAATAAAAACCAAGGGTGAAATTATGTCAGTTCTAAATGGAATATCGTGTCTAGTCAATTAAATTTGCTAGTAAAGAAAGACATAGAGAAGAATTATTTAATTATCGTGTTTAAAAACTGAACAAGAAACAATCGAAGAGAAAACGAACGTTAAACGATTAGAAGAAAATTTTTTTTTACAAATTCGTTTTTTTACCATCCCACAGGTCACACCGGCTATTTCGACCGAAAATATTCGAAAAATCATTATACATCGTGTTTTTATTATATTTATTTCATTATTATTACTGTTTCGATCGAAATATTTGGTGTGACCTGTGGGACGTGAAAAGAATTCATTTGTGCGAGCGGGCGAATTTGGCCACAGTGTCAGAACTGTTTCTGTGAAATGACCGGTTATTAAAAAAATAAGCTGCGGTGATTTTTTTTTCAGTTTGTACGTTTACTTTAAGATCGTTTCAATGCTGTACCTTTATAGATGTTTGTATTCGCACGACTGTTGATTATGATCGATGGCGGCTCATATCATTTAAATTGCACATTCGTGCGCGTTAGTTCGCGCTCATTTAACGATATTTACGACAACATTGTAGAGTCACACTGGCGTGAAACTGAACAGACGAAGACGAAACGGTCCGTGCACGAGGCGCAACCGCGAATCTGTATGCAGTTAATCCTGTAAGATTACGAATCTAATCTGATATTTGGCACATCGATCGCGCTATTGAGATTTCCTCTTCGCATATCTGCGAAAACAGACGTGACCTCACCGCGCTGACCGTGAGCTTAAGGTTATGGCATGCATGATTAATTGCACGCATCGTCATCGTCAAGTTAGGATTACCTTTAGTTTAAAAATATTTTCGAATACGTATCGCCGTTCTTCAAAAACATACAACATTTCGAAGTTTGTCCGTTAACGTGAACAGTTTCATTAATATTCAGACTCGTGTTCATTCCTGTCAATGCCGATGTCAGCGAACAGATTTTTTCACTGATACGATACGGTTCCTGTTTTTCGATCGGCTTAATTTAATTATCTTCACAGATATTCTCACTCTGAGATCGGGACGGAAAAACGTATATAAATGTATTGTGAAACGATCGAAACTAAACTTTCTGATTGCCTGAAATCAATCTGACTATTCAATATTTCTTATAACTCTGAAGAAAATATATTTTTCGTCCGTTGTTTAAACGTATAATAATAGCCATTATTGAAGGAACGTCGTGCACTTTCTGTATCGTACGAACGTCGGCGTCGCGCTGTACGAATTCTGAACTTACAGTCTATTATTGTCAAAAAGATCAGCATCTTCGCGCTGTGTCGACACGATCGGCAATTTGTGCACTTTTGTAATATTAAAATAACTCTCGATCGCATCATGTTCGGAAATAACTGTCCTGCATCTACGATGATTTGTTTTCCATTGTACATAAAATGAATACCAAGAAGCGAGACCAGGATGAAGAGAAATGAATCGATAACGAATATACGCCCGATTTTAAATCACTTGCGTTGACGTTCGAGGGCAATGTCTTTCGGAAACGCCGATTTAAAAATAACCTAAAGGCTTAAGGACGAATCGAAAGTCAAGTAGAAACGAATGAGTACACGAAACAGAAAAAAACATACTTCGACTGTATTTTAACGTCTCATTCTATCCGTACATCGAGAATACAAGAAAACTGTCGGATGACACGATATTTTTTTTCGACACGAAGACGACCCGCGTCGATGTTCAGACCGACCGAACCGAACGCCTCCGTCGTGGTGCAGGGCTCGGTGCTGTCGAGATTCGCCGTCGCGATTTTCCGAATCTATTTTCATGTTTTCGTTACATCGTGCGTGTCGGAGATGACACATTGTTGGCTTTGGACACGAACGCGAACATGTTACAATTTAACGAGTGAACCGAGAATGCGGCAGAACGAAACGGGTCGGCGTCTTGACGATAATACCTGTCTCGATGTTATCTCTGTCATAACTGTAAAGGAATAACGACGCTGCGCGAGCGTACTTTCCGGGTAAATCATGCCAAGACACACCTGACAGTTCGTGCGCTACTGACAAGGTTACCATCATAATCCGCACGTCAAATGTCCAGACGTCCGAAAATACATAAGCGCGTTCTCGAAGCATGCGACAAAGACTTATAAATACAGGTGCTAAGAATAGGAATCGGAGGAATAACGAAACGCCACGTGAGAAACGCGCAGAACACTCCCGAATATTTTTCTTTCGGTCCGATCCGGCTGAATTTATTTCGCGTTTGTTTGTTTTCAAAAGTCCACGAGCGTTTACATAACTGCCCTCTTACTCTGACAAAAGTAATCTCTGAGCTGTCTCTTCTCTATTTACGATTTAACAATCTGTAAATACTGAATAACGCGACGTGTGAATTAAACGACAAATATTTTCGATACGCTAGATTGGCTTCGCTATTTTTAAATTTCAGTCTACAAACGAACCGGCGAGTCTGGATTATATAAAAAAATAAACAAATAAATACCGTAAGATCTTCTCGTCTGTATTTAAAAAAAAATATGTCAATTGTCAGTCTGTGTACCGAAACGTGGTTTTATATTTTTATACAGAAGCGAAGAAGACGAATACATTTAAAACACAAAACTTCCCGAAGCTCCCACACGCCATTTTCAACGATTGTCACTTCGTCTCCGTTGCCAATACAATAAACATTCAAGATAATTTTTAGTAAACTGTAAACAAGTTTGTTCATTACTTAACAAAGACTTGGCGATATTTACAAATTTGAACAATGGAGTTCCTTTTTTTACTCTTCAGTCCAATTAAGTACGAGTGAACTGATTTTTTTTAAATACATAAAATGATTTCGTTTAGAAATTCGAAAAGTGTTCCAAACTATCATTCATAACGTTTATTTTATAGTCAACAGATATGATGACAGAGGTTTCAGAAACAAACAAAGACGTTACGCTTCACAGGTCCGCTTCTATGATCTACACTTGAAAGATGTTATTAATGAACGGTAGTGCTTTCAAAAATACGAGAATACAATCCATTCTGTGCATGGGGGCTCTATGAAAAATTGACTCGTTTTTCACAACTGTCTGATTTGATTTTAAACACGGAATCGTTCTTCGGAAAAGAAGAAAGGGGAGAAAAATTTTTCCATTAAAATCTAACTGTACTGCACGGGTAACAAACGGCATAAATACACGAGCGAAAACCGCGAGTTCCTTTCAACCCTCTGCACGTTTCTCACAAGTCTCTCTCTGTTATTTCACTCACAGAAAAAAAATGGAACAAAGTAACTTTCTAAGAAAATCATAGATTATTACATATAAGAAAATATTATGAATACTGCTCGATGAATCTCCCCTTTACAATAACAGTAGCACTCGAAGCAAGTACCGTTAGTGACGATACTTGCATGGAGTGCTGCATGAATGAACGTTTGTATAGAGTACAGAAAAAATACGAAGATTGGATCTCTTAACGATCCGAATATTTGATTCATTACTCGACAGTGATCATTAGGTATAAAATGTAAAAGTGGATTTGAATCTAAATAATTATTTTCAAATCATCGCCAGGCGTATCGTTAACGTTCTTCAAAAGATAAATTGTGCGGATACCGTGCTTCTGCCGATTCGAAATGTCTCTCATTTCGGATTCAGCACTGTTCGACTCGCGGATCTTCACGGACGACTGAGAATCTACACCGTCGCACACACGCGTCGACATTCCGGTTTCATCAGAGGAACACGCTTGCCTTAAAGATATCCGCACATAGTTTTCTCTCGAATCGCTGAAAATTCCGAACGCATCGCTTACATTCTTTTAATGAACGGCCGATCAATCTCTAAATTTAAATATTTATTATAACGCGTACACTTTAAGACACTCGACGTTCGATGTTTATTTACACAGTTTTATCATTTCATTCTCGTTTTCAAATAACCACCATTATCGTATCCTCCCACGCACATATATATCCATTCACATATTCGCACGCTCATAAATCATGCAGTTAAATTTAAATGAATGCGTGGTTAAGTCGGGCATAATTGTTTCTTTTTTTTTCCTCTTCAGATATGCGTTTGCTATGCGAGCCGATGCGTCGGAATAACCAGACGTGTCCGAAAACGTACGTGCGATCCTCAGATTGTGCGGTGTTACACGGCATCGAATATTAAAAATAAGTATTTAAATTAATGCGCCGATCAAAAGACAGCGATTAATTGTACATGAAAAGAGTCAAATGTAAACGTTGCGGATAAATGAGATGATTTTCAATAAACATTTTTGTGTTTCAATTTTAGAAAAATAATATTTTGATAACGTTCCGTGCGCTTTGACGAAAATGTTATCTGTAGGAGTTTCATTTATTTCATATCGAGTGTGTAGGGAGAGAATCGCTGGATAAGTATGGGACGATGCGAATTCGATAATTTTTAAGTAACAGTTGTATTTTTTTTATTGATTCTAGAATTCATTTCATCTACGAATACTTTACTTTTTCGTTCACTTGCATCTACTTGTTCGCTTAAATTGAAAATGGAATGAAGCGCACATGCGAACGTCTCAGAGAAATCAATGAATTGTTTAGTGACAGGACTGGAATTACTTTTTTTTTGCAATAAAAACATATTTATTCAAATTTTGAATAACGAAACCCACTTTTCATTGCAGCAGTTGTTCTTTTTAGACTTGTCTGTACATTTTATATTTTTTTACAAATTTTAATATTTATCGAGTGTGTTATCAAGAAAAATAGTGCAATAGTGTATTTATATATTAAATGGATATTCGATTTAAAAAATATCGATAATATAAAAATACACCTTTTCATTTTTGTAATTGTTAAACAGTTAACACTTTTTGCAAATTGTAAGTTCCCTTCTCTAGATCTGTCATTTACAGAGCTTAAATTTATATTTATTATCTGATTCCTATTACAAACGTATATATATATATATATATATATATATATATATATATATATATATATATATATATGTGTGTGTGTGTGTGTGTGTACGTAAGATACTCGAGCGAAGAGGACGTCGTAAGCAAGTCGTTGAGACGATCTGTTGACTAATTGACCAGCGTATCATGTGTTGTGTTACATTTATGGCTCGAGTCGTCTTTCATTAATGAAAATGGATTGTCTTGGATGCTTAATGAGCTTGGATCTTGTCAGCGTTGTAAAATGTTTAAAAAAACAAACATACATTTATAGATTATTGTTTATTATTTTTTTGAGTGATAATATTCGCAGACGGCGACACGCGCTAAAAGTTTCACTAATAAATCAATCGGTCTATTTTTGTATCAACACCCGGAATATTCGATTTCTCAATTAGTCTCACCATTAATTAATGACGTTCGTTCGGATCGTCGATCATCCTGTACTTCTTCCTTCCTATAGCTGACAAACTGAAAATTTGACAGTTGATTGAATCTAAACGAGATTATAAATTCCGATTGAGTCTGTATATATATATATATATATAAATATATATATATATATATATATATATATTTAGTACGATTTCGTATTCCGAAGAGGTAAACATGTTTACCTGTCGTCGCACTGAATCCGTTACTGTTTTACTTTCCACGTTCCAATTAGGGCCAAACGGCGATCCGTTCTCGCAAAAAAAATAAATATTTTAGAGATATTTTTGTTAAAAAATAATCTGGCATCAACAACGTGAATCGTGTAGGTGTGAACCTCATGAATGCCATCAATTATGTAGCCGTGTCAAGCATCTAATCATCAAGAGTAAAAAGACTCTGTTTAGTGTGACATCACTAAGGTAAATAAAAAGAGTGGACGGTGCCAACTGCGCGGAAAGAATGCTCACATCCGGACAGCTTTATCTGTTTTTAAACGGACGGACGGACGTCACTGTGGTGTTCGTTAGAAATTTTCTCTTCGCAAATTGACAAATAAACAATACCATCTTTAGATCACACGATCGTCGGACGCGTCGTACACGCGTATCGCGTCGTGCGAGAGGTTTTTTTCTTGTTCGGATCGGTCGATAAACAAATAAGAATAACATTCTTTTCTAATAGCTCGTCCTGTTTGAATCTATTCGAATCGTTTTTTTTTAAAAAAAAACCCAATTTCAGTTTCCGTTCGCAGGAAATACACTTGTATGCTTCTCATTCGATTTTATAAACAAATATCAATCTTCGACGATAACTAACGCACGAACGCTGTAAAACTTATTGAAGTTTAGAAGAAGTAAATCGACGAATATCGAAAGAACGCACAATTCTGAAAATAAGTTGAACACGTGTACTCCTGATCGTAATCCTGTTATTTTTCTCACTGTATCTATTAATTTTGTACACGGAGTCGAATGCTAGACAATAAATTTCATTAAAAATATATTTAATGCTACATTTCTTCACTAATTCTCATACACTCTGTCAGAGAACTGTAGCGTTTCTGTTACATAGATTTTATTTACAAAACATGTAATAATTTATGCGCTAACCTTGTCAGATTAATACTATTTTGTTAGCATGCCAAATTCTGAAATAACCTATTACAATACTTTTTTTAATTCTCGAGTCAAGGGCATTTGCATTTTATAGGTGTTGAAAATAATTCAGGTACGTGTAAAGTTGATTTCATATGTAATAAAGATTCGAGAAATGAACGTGCACGAGTAACATCAGAAAAATGAAAATATTACATTTGAAACGATGAGATTTCAAACGGAGGAAAAACATTTTCATCGTTTAAATTGCATTTTTTGAGTTATTAACGAATCGTACTCTTCAAATATATATATATATATATATATATATATATATTTATATATTTATATACTTATATATATATATATATATATATATATATATATATATATATATATATATATATATATATATATATATATAGTTAATTGTTGATATTTTTAAATATCGATTTCGATAAAATATCTGATACAGTTGCAACACGAGCGCTTCATAGATGCACATTCGTCAATAATTTTGTCTGACAATTTTATGAAATGAGTGAAAATGAAAATTTCATAACATTTCCAGTGTAAAAGTATGTTTCACTCTTAGGAAAATTGTCTTCATATTAAATAAACTTAAATCTAAAGGGATGATGCATTGGTCAACTGTTCTTACTTGTGTTTTTTCGACATGGGATTCATCGGTTAATCGACAGATGAACCAAATAATACAAAATAATAGAAGATATTTTGAAGATTTTTCGATAAATAAACATTCATTTTCTATAAGAATAGGAACCGAATTAATTTGTGAATATATATATGTATGTATGTATGCATGCATGTATGTATGAGTGCGTGTATACAAGAACGAATAGACGCAGAAAGAAAGAGAGAGAGAGAGAGACAATTTTAAAAGTAAACATATAAACACACAGATATTTGTGTGACTCTTTGTGCGTACGTTTTTATATAAGAATTATGTCCGAAGACATTCTATTACTGTTTGAAAATATCACGTGGTTGTTTTTTTCTAAACATGTGTATGGGATATTTTTGAACCATCTAGAAAAATATGTGCCGGTGACTCACGAGTATGCGAAAGAATTTATGGAAAGTTCTGTGGAAAAACAAGACGAACACTTCTCATAATCCCAATATAATTTCGTAACGAACAACAATCAGAATGTATATGAAACGGGTCACGCGTCCAGTTCGATAGTGAGACACGCTCCCACTAGAAAACATGTTTATTCGTCTGATTTTTCAAAGAAACGTGCGCAGGTGTGTACAAGATACAACATATGCATTATTTTCAAGTGGAAAAATCCGATGATCGAACGGATAGATATTTGTTCAATGCAACGAAACGTGTCGTTTCGAGTGTCGCCGATCGATAACTGTGAGTTCATTCAATCTTCACAGTGTGGCACAGAGACCGTTTTTTTTTTTCAACAGGACGCCTAATGACACGGCATTTTCACCAATTTGGCATGATGTCAACGCAATTTCAAAGGTGATATCTAGAGCCGAATTGTGGCGTAAGATGTTTTGATGCGGAGCGAGGAACGCGGTGCCGCTTATATAACTCAACTAACTCTACCTGGCAAGGACAAAAATGTCACCTGTGAACGGATATTTATATTTGTTCGTATCGGAATCCGATGAGAAATTTCGAACGCAAATCGTACAATTCTTTTTTTGTTTGTACACGTACGACGACCACGCGAAATTATGGGTTTATTTTTAGACAAAGGTGCTAGTAATTACGTTATATATCACAATGAAGTGTACGCTTTAATTCGTTCGCTCTGGCAAGTAAACAATAATTCGTTTTATACTGTCAGGCACGTTAGTATACATTATTGTTCACACATGTGTACGCCGATATATATATATATATATATATATATATATATATATATATATATATATATATATATATATATTCATGTTTATGCGATCTACATGTTGATGGTTTTAACTATATTTACATGTTGATATATGCGTCCACACGTGTGTGTGTGTGTGTGTTTGCACGCAGAATAATTTGAAATTCGCTACAAATATTTCTTCATAATGAAATTTATAGCAGTACCAGTATTTATAACTAGTACTTGCGTGCAAACGTTTGCATATTGATTTTCATATAAAAAAAGCGTTTCGTTTATGATCACAGCGCGATCGAATCTATTTTGAAAAACAAACTGAATTGGATCGGCGCCGTTCCGACAAAAACTCGGATCAATTCTCGTTCAACGATTATGAGCAACGTGCACGTGCAAAACTGTCTTCGAAGAATACTTGAATATTTTTCATGCAGACTTGACGAAGACAGAGTTATTATTTGTTTAAAACAGAGAGACGGTTTTGGTACGCTGGATGGAGGACTGAGTTGCAAGTTTATAATTTCGTACCGGATTTTAATAATAAACTATATATTATTGAAAAAAAATGCATTATACGTGCTGTACGCGATTCGAAAAAGCATGAGTTACACGAGCAGAAACATCGACTGCGAATTCGTTAAACGCGCATGGAAAGAGATACCATTAGCTCACATTTATGCGTCTACCTTTCGTTTATACTTAACGGCGAGGCGTCGGTGAAATTTAAATTCTTCAGATCGCGGTGCAGATACAATTATCGATTTAATAGAGAGTTTCGACGCAAGCACGCGTTTCTACTGCCATCTGATCAAAAAATCACTGAAACAAACGTTTCGGCGCCGTGCCGTTAAGTGTGCATGTGTGAATCCGCGCTTAAATTTACATGAATGAATGCCAAGAATGTCGGGCGTTTTGCGAAGAGTGCGAGGGCACGGAGCCGACGCCTCTTGACTCGAACAGGTTTCACGATGTGAAATGGTTGTAGAGTTCGATATGTAAATATCCATGGAGAACATCATACCGGCATGACTTTGATTTATTTTCGATACTTTATTTATATACATTCATATCTACAATGTGTCTTTTATGCACGCGTGCGGTCTGGTTCCTACGCTGTATGCATATTAGCTTAGGACGTGGACACAGATCAAAACCAAAAATACTTTCATTGATTCTTAAATTTCTTGCAATGCATCTGACATTTTTATGCCGCTGTTAGCCTTGCAGACAGGTTTTTCCGGCATCTACGGCACATAGCTTCCAATCCGGTGTCGACAAAAGAGTGGATCTGTTGGTTTAGGAGCGTGATTTTCGTGGGTGAGCTTTGATTCCGGGAAAAAAGTAAAAAAACCGAAACAAGGGATTCGAGTAAAATTATTATCTACACTTTGTACACGGACCCCCACCCTTACGAGGTGAAATTCCGCGCGAATTCGTCGATTTCTTTTACAAAATATTTACAATCAATACTGTTTCTTCACTGTTTAATGATGTAAATTTCAAGTTAATGACTGAAAAGATGGTCGACTGTGCTCTTACCGTTAAAATGACAGTTACTCGATATTTTCGATCTCGGGATCGATTTAAAAGAGCTAGGAAAGAACTAAAAGGTTTTTGATAAATTCGATTGACGTTTTCATTTATAATTTTTAAATTCGAATACAATTGTTCTAAAGAACAAGTTCCGCCATGACCGGGATTATCATCCGATGCTTGGGAAATCAATATTTTTTAATAAGAATTTCTGCTTCGAATTTAATATATATATTGCTGCGTGATTAATAATTAAAAATCATATCAATCATATAAATACACAATTTCGATTAAAAATTCATATATATATATATATATATATATATATATATGAGGTTGTTGCAAAAATAATGGCGGTTTTTATCGTCTTACAACCATGTGAAAATCGCAATTATTTTTGCACCAACCTTTTATATATTTATATATATATATATATATATATATATATATATATATATATATATATATGACGCCCAAATAATTGTACGTCTGGCACACCTTGCATCGGATATCATTGCAAAAAGGAGTTATTTTCATACTAAAAAATAAATATCATTTTCAAACAATTTAGATTCCAAATCTGTGAAATCGATCCATCAACGTTATCGTTCGTATGCCGCTTCTTTGCTCGTTTGTTAATCCAATTTATTCTTATTTTAATTCGTACAAAATCGAACGTTCGAAGTTTGAATTTCAAAGGACTGAACACTCGCGTTAGTTTCGTTGCGATGCTCCCAGCCGTTATTTCCACAGCCCCAACGCCTCTGAGAGCCTGAGATCCTGTCTATTTCCTACGCGTTATTCTCGAAAGGATACAACGGGATTGAACATGTCTCTCCCTGTGTACGTAACGTCCCAGAGTCCTCTATTCGGCTCATTCATATTCGTCCGCGGTGCTTCAGAACGACACTACAGTCTTTTATAATACACCGTGCAAATTATTAAAATAATAAGACGCTTTTTTTTGTACTGCTCCGTTAGCTTTCGCACGTTTCGGCGAATCCTATCGTCCACACCACTTTCTGTTTACTTATGTAACGATTGCAATGTTTATTAAAAAAAGAAAAATTGCCGCCCGAGAACGCGTAAACTGAATTGTACACGTGGAATGACAATTACACACTCGTTTCAATATTATTTCAATGCGCGGAAAGTACAACTTCTGTCCTATATAATTAATAAATATGTCTATTTTAAAAGTACTCGTTTTGTAACATGCCGTCTTCTGAACGTGGAATGCACAGCCGTCCTGTACACCGCACGGTCTAAAGTGTTTGCGGTCGAATGTAAACGTACGTTAATGGTCTAAGGAGAATGTCAATGTTATAACCTCACTTTTTACACATTTCAATATCGATTAACACTACGATATTTGTCTACACGAGGTAGATTATTAATAAAATATCAGACAGTGTTTTATCCAAATCGGTTAGTTTCTCGCACGTACCGATCTCTCGGCGATTATTTTCTAATTTATATTTTAAGTTTGAAAGATTCGTGACTACGTGTTACCACTACAGAGTAACAAAAACGTTCGCGAAATGAAAAGAGAAACGGAATTATGTATCTAAATTGTATTTATTATATATTTATTACGTATAACAGAGATTGAATAAGATATTAAATGACGTTTATACATTCGTCGAAATAAATTAATTACGTTTTATATAAACATGAATATCCTTTGTATTGGTCACATTGTTGTTTACGAATTCAAACGTAATATTTAACGAATTGTAAGCATATTTTCAAATAGTTTGGCTGATGTGTTGACAGCCGCGTTTGCTACATTTTATTCTCTACTTTGCAAAATTATAGTTTAAATATATGTATATTAGAGTGATGCCAAAAGTGTCTTAGAATTATACAATACTGTATTGATGAGTTCTGTGTATCGAATACAGACATATTTTATGTTTTTCAGTATTCAAGTGTTTTTCGTATTGTACGATGATGGAAACATTAAACACTCCTAATCATGTTGCCGATAGTCGCAAGGGTTTGTATGCGAAACGACGTTCTCTTGTCACGTCCACGCCATTGATTTTAGAGGTAAGTTCATCGATTTCAGCGCTTATTCGAATGTTATCGAGTTATTATTTCTGAGTATACTCTAAAAATCACTATAGGTGAACGACGACGATTCGGAAAGATCGCAGCATCGCAGAAGCATCATCGAGCAGAACAAGCTCAACAGTTCGTTCGAAAAAAGCAGTATCGTCTCGGCCGCTAAAGCTCTTCCGGCCGATCAGCTAGAGAAACTTTTAGAGACGTGTCTTCGGATGTCCGCCGAGAACGTACGTACGATCGGTATACGGATCTTCGCGGAGCGTCGGTCGTGCGGACGGACCGTCGACGAGTGACCGGATTTGTTTTTGTTCGCAGAAAATCACACCGCGAAACGTATGGCAGATTCACGTGATTCAGTATTTAGATCAGTTGTACAATAAATCGTCGAGTAATAATCTACAGGTCGCTAGCGCGGGTCTCGACGTGAGCGCGAAAGTGTACGGTCTGAGAGTCGATTCGGTCTATACGAACGCTATTAAAATAGCGAGCGATCTCAGTAGACAGAACGCGGAAGAAAACAAAAACGGAGGTTCGTATCTATTTTTTTTTAAGTCGTACGCGTACCGAAAGTCTATCCGCGGTGATTTTCTTTCGTCTCCTCTCGCGTGCTTTTCGTAGACGACGAAATCGACGGCGAGAACGTACGAGACGATTCCGAAGTGCCCGACGAATGCGGTCGACGAAAGAAGAAGAAAACGAGAAGAATTAAGAAAACCGTCATCGCGAACAATCCGAAAAGTCTGACCGCCGAACCGGACGTAGTCGAAACATTAGATCCTATTCTCGCTCGACTGACCGCGAAGAACAGCGATATGAATTCTTCTGAATGTTTGTTTCAGGTTATTCTTGATATCGACGAAAAAACGTCAGAACTCTGTGTATTGTAAGTGTTCTGTTTAATATCTTTTGTTTTCGTTTCGTTTTTTAATTCTCGATTCACAGGTCCGAAGCACCGTATTGGGATTTTCGTTCGTCGGAAGATATCGATAACACGATAGATACGGAACCCGACACTGAAATTCCTAAAATGCCTTCCGTCGCCGACGGGAAAATCTGTGCCGAATTTGCCGATTTTTCGTTGACGGATTGGTCGCCTGAAGATGAGGAATTAAGGTTTTATGTATTTTCAATACGTACTGCAGATAAGTCTGTCGTAGATCGCTTTATGTTTCGAAGTTCGCATTTAAATGCTCGTCAGCGTATACTGTAAAAGTGAATTTTATATTTTACGTAGATTAGCACAACAAGCGGAACAGGAAACGATGTCTGCGCGACAGCAGCCGAACGATTATGCATTCGACATGGACAGCACGCCCCTTCCGATCGAAGAACCGCCCGATCGTGTAACCGGTAGGAATACATCGCTCGATGATTTGTTCGATGATGATTTTTTTTATGATTCGGTTGAAATTATCATTTAATTTAAAACGATATTATTTTGATTCGACATGAATTTTACAGAAAGTATAGTTGAATGTGTATTGTGCACTTTAATAAGTAAAAGTCATTATATTTATTATATGTTATGTGTTTTGTCTCTATAAGAACTGATAATTAAGTATTGTACTCAGCTGCAAGTTTTCATTACGAGAAACATTAAAGTATTGTTCATTACCATTTGTATTGTGCGCATATGTATGTGTGTATGTATATATGTATATATATATTATTTTAGGATTCGATGCATATAATAGTAGTGATGATGAAATAGTCGAAGGAATAGTCGAGACCCAAACTGCTCTCAAAAGAAGAGTGGAACAAATTGTAGATATGCGGCCAACTTTCCCTGCAATTCTGAGTAATTTAGAATATTCTTACAATACGGTCGTTAGTGGAATATGGGCTGGACCAGCACACTGGAAAATAAAAGTAAATGCTCAAAAAGGTATAGGCTGCATTGTCCAAAAATTTGTTTTCTATTTTATCGCAACGGGTATGTTTTTTAGCCACCGCTCCAGCCAGTACTATTAGCAAGGAAAGTGAAAATCCGCAGAGGAAAAAAGTTAAAAAAATTCCAAAAAAATTCGATTTCAGTACGACAGAGGTCATCGACGTCGGTTGCAATAAGAACACGAGATTGAAACGTGAAACGATTCAGAGTTGGCTCGCTTCGAAGTTAGTAAAGACTGAAATTATCTAGTCGTAAAGTAAAATCTATTCGATCCGTGTATACGTTCGTCCGTATATCGTATATCGTTTTCAGAAATATCGTGTACGTTCGGACGGTACTTTTATGAGATCGTATATTTTTCAGAAATACTCTACCGACAGATTTACATATCGAAATAGCTGATAAATTGACACTGGGCTTAAATCCTAACATAAAGTTTCCTATATCACAACAATCGGGAAGTCCGGATTTAAACGTCGATGAAAATATTCCGCAGTACGATTACAATAATCCGAACGATAGTAATTTTTGCGTCGGTACCGTGGTAAGAAAAACATTCTCTATACCGTGATCACGTATCCGATATACCGTCGTTCGCCGACACGATACAGCGCGTACGCTTTTTTTATTTGCTCGAAGGTCGACCGCGATCCGGAAAACGAAGCGGACGGGTTCGACGAGACGCTCGTGCACGGAGACTGTGAAACGGACGGGCCTTTCATAGGCGACAACCTGATATCGGCGCCGGCGACGGTAAACGTTCTTCGTATCTAAAACGATTTTTCGTTTCGTCGACGGTCGTTGAATTCACGTTCGATTTTCAGGTTCCGAAAAATTTTATATCTTACGCTCTGAAAGCCAAACGGATGGACATGAAAAAACTGAAAGCCGCCGTACTCAAGGTCGTAAACGATTCGATGAGTCGTAGCGAGAAGGTAAATCGAAACGCGTGTTTTAAGTGAAATTTCGATCTAGTATTACGTTTATTCGACAGGCGAACGACAAGCGAGCGGTAAAGTTTTCAGAAGTTCACGGGTCGCTCCCTAAACTTCTGTCGACCGAAATGGGCGAAAATCTGAGTTGCGGCTTAGAATTTCTAGCGTTACTTCACGTAGCGAACGAAGAAAACTTAGAGTTGACGTCGGAAGATCTATCGGATTTCACTATCTCGAAATAAAAGCGTACGAAAACGTACGCGAACGTTTCCGGATGTTTCGTCGAACGTCGCGATTGAATTTTACGTTATATGTACAGAAAAAAGTAATTTTATATTTTATAAATATCAGGATTAAAGGGACAAGATGTAAATTTATTTTTTTAAATAGTAGAATGTGTATAATAAAATGTCTTTACTACAATTTGACTTTTATTTTATGGTGTTTGAGTTTCTATGAATTTCTTTTTCGTCCCACCAATCGAAAGGGGTTTTCTACTTGAAAATGTTCAATAGAGCAATGCTTATCGTTTATAATTCGAAAGTAGATGTAGAAAGCCCGAGTTTTATCTATAAAATCTATCGTACAATTATGTGTATGAGATATCTGGGGAAAGGAGGATTTTTGAGTCGTATGCTTGTACTTTTGTTTCGGTAGAAACGTATTTGTAGCCGAAAATATTTTAATCAAATAGAAATCAGAGTGTACTCCTGTAATTTCTGTGCTCTTAATACCTTGAAATAAAAAAAATAGTGACATGTTAAAAATATGAATCGGGCCATTTTCATTTTGCTGCAACCACACTTACACGCCTGACATTAAAAGACCAAAAATACTATATTATCTTTGGATTTTATTAACAATTCAACCGATTTGCGAATTTTAAACAAGCTAGAACTCGCCAAACTATGTAAATACACAAAATTAAAGTTTTTTGTTTACATCAGAGATCTAACTGCTCCGATCGAATCCACTGGAAAAATCCCAACGAACAACGAAAAAAGGCAATCTAAAAAAGTCGAGTCGAATTCTTAAAACGACTGATATTTCTTGATATAACTTGAAAAATAACAAATTTAATTTTTAAAGATATACAGAACTCTGGTACAGAATAAACCAGTGATTTGAACTAGTACATGTAATGTAACCATTTTATTTTATTTTTTTAAAAAAACAAAACAGTTTGCCTATCGGTTTTGGCACAGTAATTTTTATTTAATTTTGTTTATTAAATCAGCAATTTTTTACCAAAAATATCATTTCTTAGTAAAATACAAGTTATACTTTTGCTTTTATATAAATTTAACTATAAATAACAACGATAGTTTCAATTTATAAACAAATCATAAGTCAATTTCCTATAGAGCTTGTTCTGATACTTTGTGCATTTTTAACTGCATTTCCAGAAGTAGGATGTAAAATTGATTTTTCTAAAATTCCGGTAGATTTCCTGACAGGTAAATAAAAAACTACTTTATAGTTCCTGAGAGTGCTGCACCTGTGAATTTTATCTGCACAATTAATTTAATTACATACTATATTATTTTCAGAACGTGGCTGACCGTCCCTCTGCTAATAGATTTCCGCTCGTTTTATATCATCGATCGAAAGTGATATTTAAATCGGATCCGCCGGCGCCGCCGTCGCGCAATAATTAAATCATTTTGTTAGAAAAACAGCAAAGTAGAAAAAAATCTCCGAACGATAACCGGAACAATTTTTATCGCACAATCGCGTAAAAACAAAAGTGTACCGTCTGTACGCCCCCGTCGGCTCTAAAGCACCTATATAGATTTAAATCTGAGGGTGTTATTTGCCAGTGTTTTAAATTTGAACCTAATCCCACTTAAAATGCCATTCCGCATATATTCGACCGGCGGAGAGAATATGGAAGAATAAGACGAAGGCTTCGTGTCTCACGACGACGAAATCTCAAAGTGCTTCGAGGATTTGGAAAAAAGAATTTTAAATTCTTAAGTAGTTAGGTGTGCTGCCGTCTCGTTTTATCGCCGTTCGATCTTAACGCGTTCTTTTTCCACGAGAGAAAATAACAGATTTTTTAATTCCCACAGTCACTTCCGAACGTTACATATATATTTTTTTTCGACGACGAAAGTACATTCATACATTCTTTACTGGGAACTGTGCGCATTCTGCGCTGTGCGCTGCCGCCCCCGCCGGGTCCTGTTTGACTATTTTTTATGTTTGTTCTCATTCGCCGAACGCTGCACATCTTCACGTTACATTTCAAATACATTCGAGATTAAATATTAAAAACAGACACGTTTTGTATTTTATTTATATGATCTTATTAATAAACACGCCACAACTAATTGATAGATTGAAAAGGTGGGCCGCTTTTTCTGTCATCCGTAAAGTATTTTTTAGACATACAGTTTTGTCGACACTACGCAGCTTTTTCTCGATTTAAATCAATAAGAAAAATTAAGTGCAAAGTTAAAACTGTCGTTTTTAAATACATAACAGTTAGAAGAATAAACAGTGAGATAAATGAATCCTTTTTAAAGCATGTGTGTCTGTTTAGTACAGAAAAATTCTGTTTTTTTTTAAAAAAAATAATTAAAAAAATTGTAAAAGACATTTAATATATCAGGATTTAAAAAGCAATTAAAATGAAGATAGACCATGATGATAAATCGATCCTCTCCCCTCCCAAATGAATTATTTTCAACTCTACAATCCGAAATTGTTTCTCTGATCAAAAATGACCTGCGAATGAATAACTATTGATCGTTTCCGATTGTCTCAATAATCAAAAATGACCGACAGTTTTCGATCGGAAAACATTTTAATGGCTTGCGGGTCGAAAAAGGAACTATTTTTTCAAAAACCCGAAAATGATTCACTTAGTGGATAGGTCGTCTGGATCAAATTGAACATGACGATGAGCTTCGGTTCGTTTTAACGATTACTGTCGGTTCCATCGATGATTCTTTAAAAATGTTTCACTTACATTAATTGTTCATCTGCTGTAAATCATACTTGATACATTCGATAATTTGTTCGAATTAAAATTAATTCAATTGCCACATTTTGTACAGTTAATTAAAAGATAGACATTATTTCGAATTTGTTGACATTTATTGGAAAGTTTCATTTAATTCAAGATTTTTTTTCTATTTGAAATTATTTTATTAATAAATTAAATACTGTATTATTCTAGGATTTAATGCTTTATTTTGATATATATATATATATATATATATATATATATATATATATATATATATATATCACAGCCTTGTTGTAAAATTACTATCAATTAATCATTACAATAGTTTGAATTGTGATTTCCATTCATCTATTTTTATTCGATTCGATTTTTTGAGAACAATGGAAATATTGTTATGATAATCGTTTATATATATATATATATATATATATATATATATATATATATATATATATATATATATACACACACATTGTTTATTATTGCGTGTTAATATCGCGGCAGCGCAAGACACACAGACGCTACTTTGAATTTATTGTCTCGGGGCGCATTCTTGAAGATGGAAAAGTATAATATAGTTTTAAAAAGTGTAAAGAACAAGAAAAAATAAAGGCTGCATTGAGCGAGGCGGCGAGCGGAATTCGATAATAAGCTTTTAAAAAAGTTTAAGAGATATTCGACGCAGCCTGTTCGGCGAGAGTGTTTTGTTAGTCTCCTGGGGCGACGCGCACGACTGGAATCGGAAACAAGCGGATCCGATTAGTGACTTAATTAACTCACTTAGTTAACAGCTTTCGGTAATAGCACGCTGTCATTTATTAATTAGATATTCTTTTTTGATCGATTTATAATTTAAGCGCGCCGAGTTGTTCGATTAAGACGACCGCACTCGTGTAATTAGAAAAAGTTGATATATATATATATTTTTATTAATATTATGGGCGGCCGTCTCGCGACTGAACGCCGATGAAATATTTAACGCGACGTCGCACGATTGTTGTTGTGCACATTCGGGCGAAATTGCTCAAATATACATATATATATATATATATATATATATATATATATATATATATATATATATATATATATGTCTATTTGTAGTGATTTCAATAAAAATAATATATTAATATTGATTAATTTAGAATTACTATTTTCTTTATCTCTATCTTTCTCTCTCTCTCTCTCTCTATATATATATACATATTAATAATATTTATAAATGACTCGAATAATTTTCTTATTTGCTCTTTTAAAAACACTGTCTTCACATCCTGCCACTACGCACACCTTCGGCATTTCTCGCTCATTTCAAAGTCGACATCGACGATGATGGTCTCAAGATTCGATGGTTTTGTTTTATTTTCCCTGTCAATTCCGTTTTCAACGACTAGTTCCGTTTACCTTTCCAGTTATTCCTATCATCTCATTGTCGAATCGTATCTGTAAAGCGATTCCTCTTTTCATCAATCTCTTCTTCCACTCGTTCGATCCACTGCTGGATGAAAGCGTCTTCCGACGCTTTCCGGTTTAAACGGTTCGATGCCTTTCTTTCCCACAAACTGTCGTTACATTTTCTTATGCCCTTATCCCGTCTGTTCGTCGTTCTCTTTAAACTTCTCTATTCTCAATCAGTAATTAGCGACAAACGCAGAAAGACAATATCATGTACCTTTTAGAGTGATGTATGTTTCTTATAGCGAAATCGAATAAACATTTTTTGGTTTTCGTCGAAGTCACTGTTCTTCATTTGTGTTTCCGCATTACCGGTTTCGTCTTTCGACATCTCCATATGGACATTCTGCACCGATCTGAAGATGTCAAAAGACAAAACTGGTATGAGAAACAAAGAATAGACTGGTATGGTAAAACAGAGTGTAGTGACCTCGAGGTGAAGACAAATAACTTCGAACGCAGGTATATACGAACGGAACGAACTACAAAATATTTTTGTTTGTATTATTGTAAGCTTGTAAGAAATGTTCGATTTTTATACTAAAGTAGCGGTCAGTGTTCTCTTTCTTCCCTCTTATGATAGTTTATCGATTTGATTCGAATGTGTTGTAAAAAACGATATTTTAAAACAGAAATCGATTAATAGTCGATTTATGAAACATGTAGAGTATTTCATGAACGTTTCCTTTTTTCATCGCACAAACTGTAAATATTTTTCTAATTAAAATCAATCAATGTAAATCATGGCTGATCACTTTCTATTGGTACTGATGATCGCGAAGCTATCATCTTCAGAGTACAAAGATCTTTGGTACGATTTGCTGTGTGAAAAAAGGATTCGAAGTTTGTCGAAGTGAATTTAGTCCGTGTCGGAACTGAATTGTGTTCACATGTCAAGAGTTTAAAATGTAGATGTGATAAAATAATTTAAATAATTATTTTCGTATTCGTTTATTGCACGGAAAGATATACAAAAGTGCATCAACTTATTCTCTTGAAAATAACATCTAATCAAATACATACGAACGTACTTTGAAATCTGTAGAAATAATCGGTCTTTCTTAATAATTGTTTGATAATTTCATAAGCAAGGACGACGTGGCGTTATCATTGAACCGATTTATCAAAAATATTGAAATGCGGTTTTTATACGGATGCGTTCAGATTTTCCTATATTTTCCACAGAACTCGTTGGCGTTCTGAAGATGACGGTATCGGCACTAGATGCGACAAGCGACAATCGAAATGGATTTTTTGAACGTTTTTGTCTATATTTTTTTAATTGTTATTGATGGATAATTTTTCCATGTCCACAAGTTCGGGTAAATGTCCATTTTTCATTTCTCATCTCATGCCGTCGGTATTTAAATGAAAAGTGTAAGGACACGATGAAAGAAATCGTTTATATATATATATATATATATATATATATATATATATATATATACACACACACATGGATGAAATGAAAAACAATAAAGGTGGATTTTTCGTTGCGAGCGAACGACAGCAAAAGGAACGCCGCAATTTAATAATAAAAAAAACGTCAATCGCCCCCACACTATTAGAAAATAATAACTATTATATCACGATAACTATAGTCGAAATAATCTGAACCTGCAATACAGATAAATCACAAAGTGACTCACTAATGGCGGCCCATTAAACCGGAAATGATGGAACGTTCTTTTGTCACCACAAGAGTTTCATTTTCCGGTCGAATTCAGACGAGGCGATAAAAAAAGCGTGCGCGCTCAAAGACCATGACAACGGTTCGGGGGTTTCGTACGCGGGGCGCGGACGATGTAACGGCCGTGCGGCCCGTTACACATTACAGATAAGATGGCGATCGGACGACGCCGGATGCTGAGCATTTGTCGTTACGCAAACGAACGATTGCCGTTCGGCCGTCGGCGGGACGGGAGGCCGCGCGTTCGACGATGCGGGCTTATTCGATGCCCGTGCGATGCGCGCGATTCGAGCATTGTTGTCGTCCGTACGGAATCTGAATTATTGTCGAATCGGTGCCGTTTCGATTTTCGATTCGGATCCGCTGATGTGCGCTGATTAACGGCGATCCATCAATCACGCGTTCGACGATCGTCCCGTTCAGATGCACGGGAACGGCTCGTTCGACTCGACGCCGGCACATCTGGATTTATTTTTTATTTTTTTTAATAAACTCAATACTCGTCGTTCGACGATTGACAGTGAGGGGTGTTCGAACACGAGACATCGTCAGCACAAGACATCAAAATGAAAACTAGGTTTCCAAACGTGACTACAATTTCACAAATTAATTGTTTTTTCATCCCAGAGACCAAATAAACGAAAAAAAAAACGTTCCTGGTCGGAAACAATCAACGAATCGTTATTAATCATTCTTGCTTATATGCATTTCTATGCCGATTCCATCATTCTCAGATCACCGTGCCACAGAGAAATCTCTATCTGGAAAAAGAATTGTTCTGTGAAACTGAATTCAGCGCAAAGTGTCAGAGCGGCTCCGTGCCACTCGTCGGTGTTTATGATTCTATTATCGATTTTCATACACACTGAATAATTAAAATATTTATTTTTTCAGACCGGTGCTCCTAGTTTTTCATATTTTTTAAAAAACACTATTTTTTGAACCATAACGTACATGTCTAGTCCGTCCTTTAAATTTGATTCGAATTTAAAATTTGAAACTACGAAGTGTGTTCGAAACCGAACAAATAAAAGTTGTCACATCGTTTCAGGTTTAACGCGTTCGTCTCGGCGCGCTTTTTCATATTCTGAATGATGTGTCAGTGCGTGATTAAAAATTGTTTATTCTTCTGGCGGCACTTGTTTGCTTGTTTTCGTTGTCGATGATTTGCCGTTCGGTTTATCATAAGCAGTGAATGTGTAATATTAGCTGCCAGTTCAGTTTGCACACAGTGGATTTATCGTTGGACGCCTCCTCCTACAACTTTACACTACAATACAGTTTTCGTTAAATTATGCTTTCATAAACATAATCGGAAACATATATCTGAACCGGTGCCTCACGCCGCCTGATGGTGAAAATTATGCGTGGACCGCCGGCGACTCATTCGTCCAGATAAGAGCACAGGATGGACGTGTTAATAATCGTGCAAGTGTTTCGGTAAATGAAAATCTAAAAATGAACGATAACCGACTACAAAAAATCGTAAATATTTCGTTTTAATAATCTTGTTATTTGATAAAAAAAACTGTAATTTTTCAAAGTAATCATAGAAAATTGGACCCTTTTTTAATTTTTATTTGTATATTTTTATCTATGTAAATATGCAGCAATATATATATATATACATCTTAATATAGATGCCATCGGATATCAGGTGATTGTCATTTAAATTTTGCGCGAACATCGCCAATTCAACGTTTTGGTTGCAAGCCAAGTACATTTTCTACGACGAGTTTCGCTAACTGAGACGAAAAGCCAGCAAAGTCTGTACAAAACTTAAACGAAGTGACTGCTTGGGAATGCGAGCATCGCTCTGTTTCCTCACAAGTACAGAAGTGTTTCAGAACAGACGCAACGTTCTTTACGATTGTTACTGTGAAAGTTATTTCATATGATTGCAGTGATTATACTTGAATAAATAACGGAATCGTCGTAGTGGATCCCTTATTAAACTGTTCCGTTTTTACAAATTAAATCGTGATTCGATTCCGCTAATCAGCGGATAAATTATCAGCTTTGTTTGTAAATGAACGGCGAGTCGATTGATCAATGTATTTTTTCGAGTATTTTAACGATTGATAAAATTACGATATGATTTTCATCTAATTCACCGTTCATTCGATTCAAGTCAATCTTCGAAGCGTAATTCTCTAATTTACCGAATGTGAAATACAGAACGATACGAGAAACAACTCGTCCGACACACTGTACGAATGTCGACGCTTTCGTACGGACCGCGTCCGATGACTAATCCGAAACCGTGATCACAGAACGGCGCTCCGCCGTTCGATAGATCGTAACCGTCTATCAAATATTGAAACATAAAGTAATGATCGACGCCCTCCGAGAAAAGATATTTTCCTCGCGATCTCGGCGCAAATAAATCACGGCGAGCACGAAATTTAACACCACGCATCATAAAATGCGTCGTAGTCCCATATCATATTATCATATAGTGGCCATCATTCAACTTAGGGAAAAGAAAATCTCCCAAAAAAGCATTTATAGTCATTTGTATCCGGCGAAGTAATGGTCCATTTAATGATTCTACTTGCCGCCAGCATCCAAAGGGGAGAAGAAAACCAAGAGAGCTTGAAATTGAATCGTTCTCCGGCTTAAACAGAAGACGGTTGCCGTTACAATAGCTCGAGTCACTTTGTCGACGGGCGACAACGAAATGGGACGGGGGCGTTCGCAGAGCGAGCGGGGATAATCGCCACCCGGCTCACTATATCGCGTCCGCCGTCCTGTTTCGTTGGCCATTGGTCATTGTTTTGTCATACTTTATCGAATGTTAGTTTGTGCATCGCGAGAGGTCGCGCACGGAACGGACGGACACACACACACACACACAACGACGGAAATAAAATAAAATAGAAAAATAAAAACCGAAACTCCGCTCGGAATAACGTACCGAACGAATAACATATTATGTAATGCCGTCGTGTTCATCGCGTACTCGCAATATAAATTAAGTAAATATTTGTGCGCTGAAATAAATTTTAATTAATTACCTTACATATAAATTCATTAATACCCGTTTCAGATTGATAATCGAAACGGGTCTCGTGCCTGTAACGCGTTTTATTCGCTCGCCGACGTCGAAATAAAGACGAAAAAAATATGTAGGAAAATCGATACTGATAAGCACGTCTTGTTTTCTTTTTTTTCCCCCAATAGAGCTCGAAACACGGTCGTTTCGGAAATCCTAAATATCAATTGTACTTTCATTACTGTCATACGCGCAGAGTTGATTGTCAGTGATAGGAGTTGTAATTAACGAGTGAAATCGACTTAATTTCTTATCCTTCCTCGCGCCGGTTCGATTAATAAAATAAACAGTTTCTGCATACAATGAATCCTTTTTTCAGAAGAATCCTTATCAAATATGATCAATAAATGGTCTTCATCATCTTCAGAGCACTAAAATCTATCAAACCATTTGATTATGACCTGATTATTTGTAGTTAATTGTACTTTAATCCTTTCAATTCTGTTTGGGATACATACATACATATATATATATATATATATATATATATATATATATATATATATATATATATATATATATATGTAAGTCTCAATAAATTGTCTTATAAACCTAATATATATTTTTCTGATATTAAAATTGCCTTGAATTGAGACAATTTAGAATATTGAAAAATGGCCAGTGTTTGCAGATGCCAAACATTTAATGTTACTATGAATACAGCTTCATTTCGCTTTTAGTGCGCACTGTAAAAAGTGGAATCAAGGCTGTGCCAATGGTGTTAATATATATCAAACGAAGGAATCAAAGAAATGAAAGGGAACTTTAGGTGAACGAATAGTTAGTGCACTCTCTGAAACTATAAAAATATCTGATGACGATGTGTGTTTCGATAGGTACTTTGTCACTGTAAAGTTACTCTATACGTTATCCTATGCAGCTGTTGGTACATGTTTGCCGAATAGAAAGAATCTTCCAGAATTCAAATCTAGACTTCAGTGTGGAGACTCAGAAATGCTTATCTGCAAAGTAGATATATTAACTTATCGCTGGAAAGATACAGAAGATGTCGTTGTGCTCGGTGAATGTCACGCGAGGAATGAGTATATCGTCAACAGAACGATGAAGGATGCGAGTCACAAAGAAGTCGCATGCCCGGATGCATTTATTTCTTATAACTAATACGTGAGGACGTTTGATGACAGCTGCTTCGAACTCGTATGTAATCTACCGTGAGACAAATCATTAGGCTCGTTAGTGTTCATTGCTGAGATTTTAATCGATCAAGGAAGACCGAAATTACAGCGTGGAAGAATGCGACCAACAAGACACGATTTAAAAACGTTCGAATCACTAACGAATGTAGAAGATAGCCCGCCTGCGAAGGAGAAGAGTCGAAGAGGATGCGTCGGGTGCTATTTAAGATATAGAGGGAGACGGGTCGAGTGCCTTTGTGGCAAATACAACGTTCTTTTATTCACGCGAGTCCTTCAAATGGTTCATTATCAAGAGGAATAAATAATTTAGCTATTGCCTTTATTACTTTCATACATAATGCGTTCCTTGTTTGTAATGTAAATTGTTTTTTTTTTAGAATATTAATTTTATTATATACAAGATAACAAGTGGCTTGTTCTTTCTTTTCAAACCCTCTTTATTATAATTAATTATCTTTATAATATGCATGTCAGTAAAGTATTTCCCGGATAAAATTATTCCAGAAACTTGATGCATTCTAACATTGATGGGACATTTTCATCCCATTGTCAAAAACTACATGCAACTGAAGAAAATTCTTCTTGATAATAACGTATATGCTCATTTCAGGTGTTATAAAGCTAGTAAAGTAAAAATATCAATAATTTATTTAAATTGTGTACCAAACAGTAGGATCGAAAGCGATTAAGGACTCGTTGATAACTGAGGTCAATAGCACACAATTCTATTCAAATATATATATATATATATATATATATATATATATATATATATATATATATATATATACATAAATATATTGGATTTCGTCCGTTTTTAAACATGAAACTGTCGATTACGTATTAGAAAAAGTTGCGACATATCCTTTTTATGCTCAAAGACAACAGTGTCTTCTCCTCCCGTGACGCGTTCGCGTCGCCCCATATCGGCAGAAGATTTCCGTGCCGCTGTATCATCATAACTGTTTTCGGATGATAAATTGCATTTCTATCGGCTCCGGTGTCACTGCTCCGACTGACACAGTGTTGTGTTTGCTTAGCTACCGTAGCTCCTATCTCGTCGGCCACTGTATAACTCTTTGTTGTTAGACTTTATATCTATGACGTTGTGTGCGATAACATTGATGGCGGCCATACATATTATGGAAATTAAACTGCGTATTTCTATCGCATACACTCGTCGCATACATGTATTTACACGTTCATGTACTCATTATACGGATATCACTATATGTACATACACATACATATACACACACATATATGTGTATATATATATATATACATTCATTACAAAGTTGCAAAAATTAAATTACAATTCCGACTTGAACTATTTCCTATATTTATATTACTGCTATTGTGTGAGTAATGTAACTCAATTCAACAATTCCTCTGGATTGTTTTTGTCGAGCCGAGCTCTAAATACGGCCTGTCTGAAAATATTTCATGACAACTAAATACATCTGTTACTAATTATAAATATAAGTGTATCTTAGTGTATGTGCACTTTTTACGATGTTCTATTACGATTTTTTTAATATCGATTCGATACACAGCCGAGCGATAATCCAACGAACGCATTATTAGATTATGATTTAAGTAATGTGAATGTTTTGGTTTCGCGAACGGATTATTTTTCGTCGAACAGAATGTTTCACGATGATCGAAGATGTCCAATGAATCATTATTGCTCGTTTCTGATTTGTGTTCGTGAAATCATGTTGGAAATTTCAATCATCTTCAGAGTGCCGATTACAAAAAAAAAAAAACATCAACTGAGATACAAAAAAGAACATCAAGGTACGGAAAGATTTTTTTTTGTGCTGTGGTACTCTGAAGATGATTAGCATCGCCGTTGAAATGCGTATAGATAGCAATAAAAAATCATCAGAAAAATGCACAAACGTTCATTCGTGCAATTCGTAGCAAAAGTGTCAGGACTGTATTGTCTATTAAGCTGTTCTGAATGATTTTCAAAACAAATTTTCCATTTAAAGTGACAGAGAAATTTTTTTTGGAATACACGAAGAATTAAATTAAAAAAATGCATAAAAACTTGACATTATAAAGCATTGATTTTATGTCTAATTGACAAGCATTGTTGGAAGGTTGGTGGTTCCTTTTCTAAGAGTCGGTAGGGTTTAGAGAAAAATTTAATGTACAATTGTTGAATTGACAGAACGGATCAATCGTATCAAATAAAAGAAGAAGTAAATACATAAACATTTACGTTTATCCTCGAAATAGCAAATATGAATATGAAAACGGGTTTTAATTTTCATACAGCTGGCATGTAACGTTTCGAAATTCATCTGAATATAAAATAGAATTGTATTTCTGTTGAGAAAACTAGAAACGTACATAGTTTAACTTTTGCTATCATGATTTCTAATGAGAATTGGACCGATTGATAAATAACATGTTACTATAAATGAACTTCTTTTCCGTTCTCCATATCATAACAATATTTTCAGTAAAAAATGGCCAATAAATCATTACTGATCAATATTTGATCAATAGCTTATACCTTGTAGTCAT
Organism: Acanthacorydalis orientalis; assembly: GCA_034766995.1. Taxonomy (NCBI): domain Eukaryota; kingdom Metazoa; phylum Arthropoda; class Insecta; order Megaloptera; family Corydalidae; genus Acanthacorydalis; species Acanthacorydalis orientalis. The sequence continues at coordinate 38,179,200 of CM068320.1, read as the reverse complement.
TTCGATGGCGATGCCGACATCCTCAAAGCATCGAAGTACAGAAAAATCTATGTCTAGTCTCATTTATATTTATATATATATATATATATATATATATATATATATATATATATATATAAATATGTACACGCACATATACACCGATACAATTGAATGTGTATATGAACTTTTCAGATACGTATTTTCCGTATATTTATAGACGTATCGTCGTAAGAATATAATAATCGGGTAATTAGAAGCGTAAACGACATGGTAATTAAAGATACAAGTAAAGTTATTTTGCGCGACGATAATCAAAAACATTAATTTGAGGTCTGGCTAATGTAAATTAACAAAACACAATTCGCAAACAAACAAGCAGGCATCGCAATTAGCAGGATCATAATAATAGCGTAACGATAACGACGAAGTGTGAACCAGTGGTGGCGGAAGAAGAGACGCCGCGCTGCAAACGCGGGCGCTCTTCTTTATATGCGCCGCGATACATTCGTGCACATATATATATATATATATATATATATATATATATATATATATATATATATATATATATATATATATATATATAAATCAGGAGCAGCAGGAGTCTCCCTTGATCCACTGATGATTGAAGTCCTGTATCCAAGCGATCCATTTCAAACGATTCAGTGCCCTCTCTCTCTTTTCTTAAATTTCCAATATATTTTTTTATGTTCTCATTCCATCTATTTATTGATCTTTTTAAATTCATTAGTTCTCAATCAATGACCTCTGTTGTCTATCGATTATCTTTTCTTCTTCCAGTACCTTCTGTCCATTCCCATTTCAAACTCTTCATTCTTCTTATTATGTCTGTAACTCCAGTTTGTTTTCATATCCATCTTATTATTTTCTTATCTCTTCTTCTCATTTCCATAATTCGTTTTATTGTTTTATCATTAAAAACCCGATGTTTCACTTCCGTAACCGATTACTAGAAATAGAATACTCTGGTTTGATAATTTTTCCTTTAAACAGAGTAGGATATTCGACTTGAGTATTGAAGCGTTTCGTTCAAATGAATTCTATCCAGTTCTTTATTTTTCTATTTACTTCGTCTATGGATGGTCCATATATGTATATATATATATACACATATATGGTCATAAACCAATTGATTTTCCCAGATTTAAATGAAACAATCGATCGCACAATAATCATTGGATTTTCATTTCGATTCAAGTTCGAGACTACAGGAAAGAACAAATGTTTAATTTTTAAAAACACAGTGAAGAATATTGTTTCAGTGTCTTTTTTTAAAATTTAAACAGTTCTTAAGTTTAAATGTGTAGATTAAATAATGAATATTATAGATTGTTTATGATTACTGTGCATTTACCACAAAACAAACTCTCTTAAAGTTTAACATATAAGGGTATACTTGTATGAAGACAGAGATAAGCTATAACCTAACATATATACATACATATATATATATATATATATATATATATATATATATATATATATATATATATATATGTGTACAATATTAAATTCCGTATATAACGAACTACACGTTTGTAATTATTCATAAAGAACATTTGAAATAATTAATACATAATGAATATATTATAATGTAAACACACGTCGCTGTTTACCTCTATGCCAATATATCAATAATTAATTTCAAAAATAGTATCGAACATAATTTATTCAATTTTTTCATGTGCACGTATAATTTTTCAATGTGGTTCGATATAAATTGCGTTTTTTAAAAAATAAAATATCACTTCATAATAATAAAAATAATAATAGTGTTCTTGACCGTATTGCACTTTGTCTATAATTGATCGTTTAAACTTTTAATTATTTATTCTACGATGGCTGGAACGGTTCGCCTATTGAATTTTATGCAGTCGTCTTGACATGTATGTTCTTAACGAGAATGGCACAACGAATGTATTGAAATATTTTCAGTACGTTTGCTTTCGAGGATTTTTGAAAATTTTTTTTGGTCACAATACAGTTTAGATGCTGGCCGAATTCATATTCTCATATTCAAAAATGTCCAATCAATCGATATAGATTGTGGTTTAGTATATTTCGATGGCGATGCCGTCATATTCGAATCGTCGAGGTACATTTTATGGCGAAAAATGAATTAATTTGTGAACGAAGATTTGATCACAGTCCCAGAAATGTTTTGTAAAATTATAAACAGTATCAAACATTCTATCCAACTCTCTGATTGGGCAGAAGACAAATACTTTTTTTACTAACACATGACGAATTTGATAATCTTTATAGCATCTTTATCTTGAATTCAAACACGCAATCAGATTCTCTCTAGCACCGAATATTGTTAAGTGAAATACGGTTGCATGTTTTCAAAAAAATATAAATTTTCAGACTAATTCCGCAGTGACTATTTGAATTGAAATACAGGCGTTGTCTTTTTATTTCTATATTTTGTCTATTGAGTGTCTTCCTTGAGTGTACTAGAACTCAACTTGTCTTGATACTGCTTTTTCCATTGTCGAAATATCTTGACGGGAGTGCTCTTTGTGTTATGGTGAATAAGTTTCATATAATATGATAAATTTAGATATCATACAGTTTGTTTATATTTTGACATAATGCCTTATATGTATACGGTGTAAAAATAATTCGGCGTTTTTTTAAAGAAAATAAATATTTACAGAAGTACTGAATACATTTCAAATCCTAAAACATCCTGTATTATGGACGAATCGCTTGTCGAAAAGAGATGCCGGCGTTGAGTCCATGTGAATTGTTAAGATTTAGTTAAGATTAAGGGTAAGATTTAACCAGATACAATTTACATTTCAATTATAATTATATGTGTTTAATCTGTGAAATCGTTAATGGAGTACCCTGTTAGTCTTCACCATTTTAGATAAGTTATGTATCTGTTCTCGACTACTAGTTTCGGAACAAGTGCCATCCTCAGATACAGACTGAAGACTCCGACACTCTATTCTCTGTCATATCTTCAGCATTTACCTGAGGATAGTACTCGTGTCGGAATCATAAGTCGAGAACAGACAGCCGATCCAAATAAAATGAAGACCGACATGATTACTAGTTTACTTTGCCGTTAAAGTCCTCGTGCGGCCTTAACGAACAATCTTTCTTCTACAATTTAAAAGTGAATTTATCGCGTATGAAATAGAAACTATTCCGATGTTTGGTTCAGTGCAGAGGTGTTGCAACAGTTTAAGCACTGGCAACATTGAAAAAGAAATGCTAATAGAAATTTCAGAAAAAAATAAAATAAATTATTAAACATTATCTATGCATCAACTGTTCCGTAGCAATGTAAAAACAGTATTATATATTTTATGTACAACATTTTTAATTGTCGTGTTGTGTATTGAAATATTTTTAATTGTCGTGTTGTGTATTGAAATAATTTTAATTGTCGATTTTCTACACGTTTTTGTATATTTGCGTTACTTTCATTATTGCAAATCTCGGTGAATTTGAATATTGATTGTCAAACCTAATACAGTACATTGTAGAAACGATAAAGAATACACGTCAGTACATTGTAGGAACGATAGAAAAATATTCTCGGTCGACAGTCGCATCGAACAGCTCGAACGATCCGGTCGAGTTGTATAAAAACAAAGCACATTAGTATCACCTAGTAATGTTAAACTTGTAATTTTTCGATAATAAAAATCCTATTGTAACTGCATTATCTCCGCATATTTAAAAATAAACACAACCAGTTAAATCACGTTAAGTCGGGGTTTAACAAATTTTCCATGGTCCTTCGAGCCGGATATTCAGTAAATAATTAATTATCGAAAAGTATCAATACGCATAAAAATAAAAAGGTGCGTTTGACATTAACAGTGACACGATACAAAGTGCTGCGACTCATTATAAGACCGCGATTATACAGCTTCAATAATAACGTGTGGAGTGTTCTACAATTAAAAATTACATATCGCTAACCTGTCGCGATCGTATCTATTCCAAAGCTACTGGACATTGGTGAGTGTTCAAGAAATTGTTGTTATTAGTGCAACAATCTGCCGACCAACAACTGTAGCCGTAGACGATCAAGGGAAGAAAAAACAGCGTGTGTGATCTCCATCAAATCGGTAAGCTTGTATAAAAATAATCGCTTTTCCACTCTTTATATTCCCTTTCCACAAAAATGGCTAACGCGGAGAAGATTAAAGCGTTAAAACGTCAACGCAATGTTATTAAAGGCGCGATTACCAACTTTAAAAAATTTCTCGATAAATATAAAACAGAAAGCCCGAATTTAATAAAACTCAGATTGCGATTAGAAGCGTTTGAGAATTCGTGGAAAAACTTTGATGATATACAAAGAGAATTAGAGTCATTAGATACAGAAAACGAAGAAACACGGGTAACTGAAAGATTTGAGATACAAGATGAATATTTAGATGTTCTTGCCGATGCCGAACAATTAAGGATTGCAATCGTACAGCCGCCGCAACATATAAACGCTTTTGCGAATAATTTAAGCTTTAGATTGAACATGACAAGCATTATTCCGGATAATAGTAACAATGAACATCAATCTCAAATCGAACCTCAAGCACAGGCGTCTTCTCAAATGCCACAAAAACGAAAGGAAAACGCGAACAAAAGACAGACATTTTTAAGAAATGCTACAAATAAATGTAAAATTTGCTCAGCAAAATTTCATCCGTTACATAAATGTAAAAAATTCTATTCATTTGATTTTAACGGGCGTTTACATGCAGCAAAAGAAGCATCGGTCTGTTTAATTTGTTTACGTTTGCATGAAGGTAAAGAGTGCAAATTCAAAAGATGTATGGTTTGTGAAAATCCACAACATGTTTCACTTCACGACCATCAAACTCGAGTCGATAATAATCGACTCGCAATACCGACAGGAATAAATCAGCAGCCTTTAACATTGAAATTAAATATACCAAAGAAAAAATGCTGCATTCCTGTAGGTGCGCTGAATGATTTATCAACAACCACAGATATTCAAATAAATTTAGAGAAATTCTGGGAAATTGAAGAAGGAGCGTCCGAAATTCACCGATCAAGTGAAGAAATCGAATGTGAAGAACATTTCGTAAAAAACACAACACGTGATAAAGAAGGACGATACGTAGTCGCGCTTCCCTTCAAAAATGATCCAGATCAATTAGGCGAATCGCGTACACAAGCGTTGAAAAGGCTAAACTCGTTGTTTATTAAGTTCCAGAAAGATGTTGATTTTCAAGAAAAATATAGCGCAGTAATAAAAGAATATTTAGATCTCGGACATTTGACAGAAGTAAAAAATCCAACGATGGACGGTTTTAATCTGCCGCATCACGCCGTGATAAAACATACAAGTACGACAAAATGTCGCGTTGTTTTCGACGGTTCGGCAAAAACGAGCACCGGTATATCGTTAAACGAAATTCTTCTTGTCGGTCCGACGATTCAAGATGACATCTTTTCTCTCTTACTACGATTTCGACTGCACACGTACGTAATCTCCGCTGACATTGAGAAAATGTATCGGCAAGTCTTAGTAAGAGAAGAAGATAGAAAGTATCAGCGTATATTATGGAAAGAAAAGGATGAAATAAAGACGTATCAATTAAACACCGTCACCTTCGGACTAGCTTCCGCTCCCTTTCTTGCTATACGCTGCTTAGAAAAATTGGCAGAGGATGAAGGAAAAAAATTTCCCGCCGCTGCACCGATCTTAAAAACCGATCTGTATGTTGATAACTTGTTAACGGGAGCCAATACAATTGAAAAGGCACGTGAAATCCGCGACCAAATTACCAACTTATTAAAATCAGGTGGATTTAATTTGCGTCAATGGGCCTCAAACTGTAGTAAAATTCTACAAGGCTTATCGGAAGATCAAATCGATACGAGTTGTCAACTAGATCGTGATCAAACTTTAAAAACTCTCGGTATTTTATGGAGCGCAAAAGAAGATAAAATAGCTTACACGGTGAAATTTGATAAAATCAGTTCAGCAAGATCAAAAAGAACGATCTTGTCGGAAATCGCAAAAATGTTCGATCCGCTAGGTCTATTAGGCTCAATTATTTTGTATGCGAAATCGATCATGCAAGATATTTGGAAAGAGAAACTTGATTGGGATGAATCAGTTTCAAGCAGCATCTACACAGCTTGGCGAAAGTTTTGCGATCAAATTCACTTAGTAAACAATATTTCTTTTGGTAGAAAAACTGTAATATCGAAGAAAAAATACATTGAATTACACGGTTTTTGCGATGCAAATTTAAAGTGTTACGGCGCGTTCATCTATTTAAAATCGGAAGACAAAAACGGTGTAACAGAATGCGAATTATTTTGTGCAAAATCTCGCGTAGCTCCGGTTAAAACCACAACTCTTCCCCGTCTTGAATTATGTGCAGCTCAATTGCTTGTAAAATTGTTTAAAACAGTTTCTAATACGATAAACGTTTCATTTTCAAAGATCGTTTTTTGGTCTGATTCTGCGATAACATTACATTGGATTAATTCATCACCGCATCGCTTAAAAACTTTTATTGCTAATCGCGTATCAGATATACAGTCAATTAAACATTCACACGTTTGGAAACACGTATCATCACAAGACAATCGTGCAGATGCGTTATCAAGAGGACAACTTCCATCGGAATTCTTAAATAACACGCTATGGTTTCACGGACCAGCATGGCTACAGCAAAATGAAAGTGCATGGCCTCAATTAAATTTACCTGGCTTAACACAAGAATTACCAGAAGTTAAAAAAGGATGTTGTTTTATAACTACCAACAAAGAAGAGTCGCAAGATTTAATTGAACAAACACAAAACTCGCAAAAAGATTTTGAAATCTTTGAAAAATTTTCATGCTTCATTAAATTAAAAAGATTTGTTGCTTTATCAATGTACTTAAAACGTGATAGAACATTTGAACACATCTTATCGCCAAGGGACTTGATAAATGCAGAGAAAATAATTATACGAAGAATTCAATCGATATATTATGCAAAAGAAATCGACAATCTTCTTAAAAAACAAGCATTGAAAAACACTAGCAGGATCATCGCTTTATCACCGTTCTTAGATAAAGATAACATCTTACGAGTAGGCGGTCGATTAAACAAGGCAAACCTGCCGTACGAAGACAATGGACTCAATATAGCAGGCGCGAAAAACGAGTTAAAAGAAATATACGACTTTTTAAAAGCAAATTCGACTCAAAGTGAAACTCAAGGGTCTTTAGCGAACACGGGCGTAAAGTGGCGCATCAGACCACCGCGGGCACCGAATCTCGGCGGATTATGGGAATCGACCGTAAAATCACTTAAACCCCATATGAAACGCGTTTTAACCGATTGTTTATTTACGTTCGAAGAATTAAATACTTTTGTAATCGAAGTAGAAGCCATTATTAACTCTCGCCCTCTTACTCCGTTGTCATCCGATCCTAACGATCCTTCTGTCCTTACTCCTGGTCATTTTTTAAAAAGCGATTATTTAACGAGCTTGCCAGAAATCGATTTCACCGAAAAACCAACAAATCGACTGTCACACTGGCAACATATCCAAAAGGTTAGACAGCACTTTTGGAAGCGCTGGTATAAAGAGTATCTCAACGAACTCAACATCCGCCACAAATGGACTACAGGAGAGCATTCGATAAGAGAAAATTCCATCGTATTAATACAAGACGAGAATCTACCATCGATGCAGTGGGCAATAGGACGTATTATCAAGACTTTTCCGGGCACTGACGGAATAATCAGAACAGTTTTAGTAAAAACCAGTGCAAGTGAATATAAGCGCAGTGTTAAAACCTTAGCACTGTTACCAATTAAAGACAATTATTTAAGGGACACTAACGAATAATAATCAAGTTGATCGTAACCTCTCAACGGGGGGAGTATGTTCCGTAGCAATGTAAAAACAGTATTATATATTTTATGTACAACATTTTTAATTGTCGTGTTGTGTATTGAAATATTTTTAATTGTCGTGTTGTGTATTGAAATAATTTTAATTGTCGATTTTCTACACGTTTTTGTATATTTGCGTTACTTTCATTATTGCAAATCTCGGTGAATTTGAATATTGATTGTCAAACCTAATACAGTACATTGTAGAAACGATAAAGAATACACGTCAGTACATTGTAGGAACGATAGAAAAATATTCTCGGTCGACAGTCGCATCGAACAGCTCGAACGATCCGGTCGAGTTGTATAAAAACAAAGCACATTAGTATCACCTAGTAATGTTAAACTTGTAATTTTTCGATAATAATAATCCAATTGTAACTGCATTATTTCCGCATATTTATAAATAAACACAACCAGTTAAATCACGTTAAGTCGGGGTTTAACAAATTTTCCATCAACTTACGTCATACATAGAGTTTGGTATGAAATTATTGGCACATATCGGTGTGTATCATGTGAAAATATTTGACTTAGAGTTGATATATAAGAAGGGCACGTGTTTGCGATTCGATGTTTGTCGATGAACTGTTAGAAAATCTCAGGGCGTTGTACGCTGTGTCAAATATCGTTTGAATCGGTCTAGCGAACAACAGGATGACAAGCCGTGATCTAAGAACACGAATGTAACAACCGATTATTTTTTTTAGCCACAAAGAGAACCATCGACGATAGAGTGACTCTGATCATCTGCAGTTCAAATCCCGTGGAAAACAGAACACGGAGGCAGCTGATCCGATGCGGAATGTCCGCTCGAGTGTTGCTGGCTGCTGATACTGGCACGGCCGTCGGCGCCGCGCCACGAAAAACGACGCTACTGACTGCGACGACCGCATAGAGGTTCGCTCGCAGATTCAGTTTAGTCTTCACCTCACTAAACTCAAGCCAACACAATACGCGCCATACAACACGATGCAAGTTAACTAAGCGTACGCGAGCTTATCCTAATTACTGCTCTAATTAGTTGGGGCGCTGCCTTCGCTACCGCGATGCTATTCTGTCGCCAGTCAAGCGCGACCTCCTCAATAACCATAGTAACCGGAACTCTGACGCGACACCGAAACTCTTCCGTCGCCGAGGACGACGACGGCGGCGACGAATTTCCACAGCGGGCGGCGGACGCGACGCCGATCGCTCATTCCGCAACGAGCCGCGTCGCGCATGAATAACGCAGATACAACTGTTTATCCATCCGGATTTCGCTAATTACCGAACTGTTGGAAGTACGCGCGACGAACGGCTGAGACGACGACGTCGCGCGCCCTGCATTGTCCGACGTGTACGTGCTCTTCAGACACGTGTCGGGGGCGCGCCGCGTTCGTTCCGCGACCGACACACAAACAATTTCGAAACGTACACTCTCAGCGAACGCGCCGCCGCCTGTTCGGTTAATCAGTCGACGTTTCCGTTCGCCGCGCGAACCGATCGTGCAATAATTCCAACACGTGACGGTAATTAGAAGGTTCGTGGAAACTCTCCGATGCACATGAACAAAAGGACGCGATACGTGTTACACGTGTAGACACATCAACAATATATATATATATATACATATCAGCAATAATATTTCAATTATAATTGCAGGTTTCAATACCTGTGATCCCGTTGATAAATTATCGTGTTAGTCTTCATCCTTTTGGATATAAATAAAACATAAATCGGTTTAAAATTAGTCTTCATCTACCCGACACATCTACCCGAGAGTGACACTCGTGCAGAAACCAACAGTCGAGAACAGATAATCGATCCAAAGGGAAGAAGAGCGACAGGCCAATGTAACGTTATTTTTCATGATCTCGTCCTTTCGAATCGAATGGAATTTAATTAAAACTCATACTCAATAATTGATTCCATCGAGTATCCACTGTAATGTGAACTTTCTTACATGATTCTAGACTCCGTAACGAACCTCGATACACAAAGAATAATTTGCAAACGGTATAAAAATCGCGTATGCATAATAAGCTTTTGTGTTGAGAGGTTACAATTGTCACAAATTTATCATAAATTCTGCCGTGAGTGAGCGTATCATATTCGCAGTACTGTTTCAATATTAACCTTACATTGTGTTGACTTCACATAACCGTTTCGTTTCGTATTAGGTGCACGTGCCTTGCAACAACTATCAGCGCACACTAAGTACACACTTATGCCTATCTAAGGACTTATTAAAAATTCTAAAAAATAGAAATCTATACTTCAAATTGTTAAGCGAGTAGTTTTACATATTTTTAACCAAATCTTTGTGCGAAACGAAAGAAAAACATTGAAATACTTGTCAATTAGCCACTAGTGTTTGAATGAAAATTCCAGTCACTGGATTCGATTTCCTAAATAGGCATATTAGTAATTACTGTAATTACTTTATTCGATTCACCTGCGTTTTTTATTTATATTTATTTTCAGATTGGAAACAGGTATCGATATAAAAAAAATGCACAAATGATGTCGGTGAGATAGTGTGGATTTTCTCTTTAACGTGGATTTATCAAATCAATGACTATAGATTACTCTTTGTATGTATACATGCATATATATATATATATATATATATATATATATATATATATATACATACATATATGTATATATATACAAGTGTGTGTGTGTGTAACAAACGTGCATGCGATTTTCTTTGAGCAGAAGAAAAACGTAATGTAACACACGAGGCACGACTTCATTTCTAATTCAACAGTTAATTAGTGACGTCATCACACGGGACGGCCCAGTTAAGCGTAACTAAAGTCAAGATTGGCCGCAGTCGTAATTCACTCTAATGTTTAACTAATTGTTTTAGTCATTATTAATATAAGCGAGCGAGCTCGACTCACGAGTGTGCAAATACGGGCTTGCTTTCAGCGTAGCTCAGCCGAAGACAGGTACACGCTGGGTAAAAACACGGAGGAACAGACTGAGATTGTATGTGTGTGTATATATATATATACATGTGTATTACGGCTTGTCTACATAGCCTTGTATAACGGATTTCAATCAAAATTTAAAGTACTTTATTAAGAAAGCGGTTGTCTTGTGCTTTTAACGAAATTTCAGGAAGTACAACTGTAATTTATTTAAATTTATATATATATATATATATATATATATAATATGAATAGACTGTCACAAAATTCATTAATTTTCAAAATTCATTGATCTTTAATTTCATTCATCGAGGCATCAAAAGTCTATGAGAAAAGTACATTCATAATTAATTTCATCTGTTGAAGTGACATAAATCTATCAGAACATCAGACATTTAGTTATATGACAAAAGTCACTGTCGCAAATCAATTCTTTTTCAGCCTAAAAACAGTAAAAAAATGTTACTGAAAATGATCATTAATCTTGAACAAGTCACTGTAGAACATTTATGACTGTTACTTATGCGCACTCGATGTCGATGCCATCATCTTCAGAGGATTTTTCTTTATACTGGCACTCTGAAGACGATGGTATCGCGATCGGAATACACATAAGCGACGGTCAAGATGTCTAAAATCGTTTATTGAACATTTTTGATCACAAAATATTCTTTGTCGTTTATCTGACAAAAGAGGAATCTGTCGTGGAAGTGAATTTAGGTACATGGGAAGAACTATTTATATATATATATATATTTATATATATATATATATATATATTTATATATATATATATATATATATATATATATATATATATATATATATATATATTACGCTGGCAAAGTTAATTTCTTGGCTTTTTGATTTAGTTTTGACAGACACGTTTTTCATTAAAATACAACAATATAAACTTCAATACCGACATGAAAATGTGAAGTGTAAGGGGTCAAACTATATTAGGTGTACAAATCAACTCGGTACGTTTTCTATAGAAAATGAACGCTTGCAGAAAAACGGCATACGTTTCAATCCTCAAAATATTCCCCATTCTTTCATATAACTTTGCTCCATTTGTCAGGAAATCGACGAATTCCTAGTCGATGAAGTCGTCAAGGCATTTTCGAACCTCTTCCACTGTTTTAGCGTTTTTTGCAAGTTTTATCCGTCACATTCCCTTCCCTCAAAGTCGAACAAATCGTTCCAGCGGCTCCGGCAGCATTATTTTCAACTGGAATGCGAAAAATTTGCAATGCCTAACTAACATATAGTTTTTCGGACGGCATCGTATTCGTTATTATTTTATGAGGTTATGGCAGCTGTTCGGCCGAGATGTACAGTGTTTTTAAATGTTATGATCGGTGCTTCAATGCCTTACAATGACGAGAAATTGTATCGATTTAAGACAGTGCTACGACCGATTCATATTAATGGCACATGAATTAATTATCACACCTAATATATATATATATATATATATATATATATATATATATATATATGACAATTATAGAACAATTGATGTGCAACACGATCGATAAATAAATGTTGAATAATTACAAGAACCCTATTGATATTTTTCCATACATTTTCGTGCCAGAAGAATGTCTGTAGAATTCGCAACATTGCCACTGAGACGATTGCGTCCGAAACGGAACGTTCGTGGCCGCTCGACCGCGGTCGAAAATCTTAGCTTTGTGATTAAGGTCGACGAGGCATTGAGCAACATCAAGCGAAGAAGTTTTCGTCGGGTTTACCTCGCGCAAGGGAGTCCATTTCAATTCCACTTAATTTTGTGAGCGAGCAGTGTAAATATTTGCCGTGCGGTTTGTGTGCGCGCCGATAGAGGGGTCCGCTCGCCACCGGAGTGCGGTGAATAATGTTCATTTCGGGGGTTCCCCGACCCGGCGAACGTTCCGTCTCTCTCTATCTTTGCGTCGAGCGCGACCGGATCGCTTGTGGTTACTTCAGCGGGAAAGGCGTTGCCATCGGGTGTCCGAGTGATTTTTTTTCCAATGTAAATTATTTATTCGAGTTTATTTCGTAGAATATACATACACTTAGATGCTTTGTATATACATACATACATACATATATATATACATATATATATATATATATATATATATACAAACACACACACACACGCGTGTGGATATCTTGTAAAATCAACATAACGTATTGAAACGTATTGAAAAAACATCCTTATTGAGAAACATAATTGTTCTACAAGGGCCGAAATATATGCATATTTTATGAAGTGTGCAAACTGGAAAAATGTTCTGCGCGATTTTTGTTTATATATATTTTTTTTTAGAGGCGAACCCGTAATTTCAAACATTCGATCACAGATATTTATAAATAAAGTTCATGCTGATCTTGTGTTTTTTTTTTTTTTTAAGAAAAAACGTCGTTTTTATTATTTAAATCTAGAGTCAATCGCGGTGATCTAGATCAATCGATCAAGTGACTATTCTTAACACACACTCACTTAGTTAAAATATATAATCGTGCTTTCGTTTTCTTCTTGTGTTAACACAAAACAGAGATATTCGAACACGGATATATTTTTAATGGTTTCTAAAGAATTATCTCGACGGATACAAATGAAACTTGTGAAGAAACGTAGACGTATTCCGGTGTTACATACTAATTTTTTAAACAAAAAAACTTAAAATAGTGCACATCTTGTGATTTGTTTTAAAATAAAGTGACGTCAGACACACCTTTTCTCAAACGATACCAATTTTGTTCACAAATGAGTCCTCTTCTCATCTTATAAACCACAAAAACTTTCTTTATAACAATCAGAAATCATCAATAACGATTTATTGAAAATTTCTAACAAGAAATATTTTTTATCGTGTATGGGATGACGAACTGGCCCGATTTCGTTTCATCCATAAAAGAAATTCAGCCACAGTGCCAGAACTGTATTGCGCCATCGATTGTATTTGTTCTTTAAATTGTAGTAACCACTCATTCGAATAAACAGTTTCAATTAATTTGAATTATTTTTTTGGTAATATAACAAAAAAGGCTGATATTTATATTGGAAACCTTAAAATGTTAGAAAGATAAGAGTTTTTCATGTACGACTCGAATGCAAGTATACGAGTATTAATCAGTTTTTTTAAAAAAAATGGTTAGGGTCTCGTGGTTATTACACCACATATCGGTGTTAAATATGATTGGAAGTAAAAATTAATGAAATGTCTAATAGCATATGACATGTTCGACGAACGAGAAACAAAATAATAATTTTTCTTTTAATAAACCTGTCATTTTTGTCCCTTTTTCGTGCAATGAAATTCACTGTTTTCACAAAAGTCACGCATCGTTTTCATAACATACAAAGTATGAAAGCGACCTCCGTACATAAATTCGCAATAGTCCCGTTCGTGCCGCTCGCCGACAACACACGTCGCGCTGAAGATCGAGCCGCGACGAGCGAATCCGGTAAAAATAAGCGAATCCATTGTCTCGTCTGTAAACCACAATACTGGAATGATACCATTTGTCTTAATGCTTAACCGACTTGTTACACAAGTTACGAAGTACGGTTAAGATGGTGGTAGAACGAACGGAACACATCCCTCTTACCCAAAATAAGTGCCCACGGATCCTGTATAATTAGTTAAACTAGCGCCTCAATTAATCTGTTACAGCGACCGTTCTTCGGCGAGATACGCCCGATCCGTGTCTCTCTGTTTTGTTCGTACGAAACTTGTTTCCATTCCGAATTCCGTTTGTTATGTTTCATTATTATCACAATGGCGGCGACTCGGATATTTTTACAACGATAATATTTTGAATGACAGATGTACGGAGTGCGTTTACAACGTGTACTTAAACTGCGGTTAATCATTACGTCCCAACTTTATATATTCTATACAAATTTATATATATATATATATATATATATATATATATATATATATATATAATTATAAGGATATTTTTACAAAGAGTTAAAGAATTATTTTCTATTTAAAAAATGTAACTATTAAATTTAAGTCGAATTATTTTCAGTGATAAAATTCTGTCTATATATATATATATATATATATATATATATATCTATATACATATATCGTTAATAAATACTTCATCTTTAATTAAGGGATTTTGAAAAAATATGAATAAAACTATTTGGAGTTAGATATGAAAAATATTATTAAATATTTAAATATTTTTCATTTTATGAAAAATATTTTAGTGAACTAAACGTTTTTAAATACTAATTGTTGTAGCAAATATATATATATATATATATACACATATAATTATAAGAATATTTTTACAAAGAGTTGAAGAATCGTTTTCCATTTTTCTATTTAAAAAATATAACTATTAAATTTAAGTCGAATTATTTTCAGTGATAAAATTCTGTCTATATATATATATATATATATATATATATATATATATATATGTATATATATATATATATAAATCGTTAATAAATAAAATCATCTTTAATTAAGGGGTTTTGCAAAAATATGGATAAAACTATTTGGAGTTAAATGCATTTTACGAAAGATATTTTAGTAAACTAAACGTTTTTAAATACTAATTGTTTTAGCAAATATATATATATATATAAAGAGTTTTTGAAGATGATCGTTTGGAAATTACTGCATACAGAAACAGTGACTGGTGCGCACAGTGGTTCGGTGGAGTCATGGGTCCCTGTTTTTTTGAGAATCATGCTGGTAAAGCGATTACTGTGAATGGAAAAAGATATCGGAACATGATAACAATTTTTTTGTGGACAGAATTGGATGATATTGATCTGAAGGACATGTGGTGCGAGCAGGACGGTGCAATAAGCAACGACAATAAAACAATACACAGCTGGTGAAACAACTGATTTATTGATGAAGAAATCTTCTGGTCGCGTTATTTACAGAAACGGAGACATTAATTGGCCACCGTGATCCTGCTATCTAACACCGTTAGTTCCCTGTCATTTAGATTTCTAAACGAAATACAATGTTTCTTATTGAGTTATTCGACGAAAATAACTTGGAAATTATTTAACATAAAACACAAGAATCTACTCATCGTGTCAAATGTTGCCTTAACGGTTCTATTCAGCTGTAACACTTGGAGCTTTTTAATTTACGACAAGTCAAAAACTTTAAATAAGATGTATAAAAGAATTATACGATCAGAAAGGGAGCGTCAAGCGTAAGCACTCTGGAGGCCAGAATCAATTAAAATGGCCTCGAAGAAGATCTCAAACAATCGTCTCGAACATTTGTGAAACTCCCTTGACATAGTCACAACCAGGATATCACAGCCAGACGAGTCCGGAGATCTTGTGTGTAAGAGAAACGAGACGAACACGTCCTCGTTCAATCAAGACCTAAGTATTAGTCCGAATTCGAACTGACTTGCGAGTTCGCTCCTTCGTGCTATCCCATTTTTGTATTGCTGTCGTGTTTAATCGTGAATTTTGTCCCTAGTTTCGTTCCAATTCTGTCGAAGTTATGTCTATACCATATTCTTTGTTTTTTCATTCCTTCTTTTACTTTTTAGCTACAACCTATGCTGTAACCATTTACCATATTTTTATTTTACTATTTCAGTGTTTTTGAACAGTTTGTTCAAAAACACCACTGACTCACAAACACCTCGTGATCGTTGCTTCTAGCAACGAGAAAACCCTAGCAACGAGAGAAAACGCGCGTGCATAGCTAACATATGAAAAAATATCCGCGGCACTGAACAATTCTAATAATTCTTGACTAAAACCCCTCTTCACCAGCAAAAAATACAGACATACTAAACCTGTGATTGAGTGCGACGCGCTCTTTACTCTCTCTTTCTCTCTCAGATCTGCTCGCTGGTCTGCTCTCTCTCTCTACATCTCAAACAGGAACCACAGAACACTTGATTGAAACGAATCTACTGTATACTATTTTTTGTCGAACGGTCGTACGTCCAACCTGACAATCAAAAAGCAAACACTCCCGGGTGCCTCCCTCCCGCAGGGCCTCGTTGCCGGCCACCTGGATAGGAGGTCGAGGACGCACTCGACATTACTTTTACTATTTTTCGCGCGCACGCACATAATCCAAAAAAATGTCACTCCGTACTAGTCCACAATTGTATTCGAAGTTTTGTTAAACTTCCTAGCTCTGGTTCGATTTCAAACTATTAATTTATCTCCTTTAGTTATCATGACAGTAGAGTGGAAATCAATTGAAAACTGAGATCACATTCACTCAATTTATTGATTTTCAATGATATAATCTGTTTATTTGTCCTCTGAAAATAAAAAAAATATCAAATTAGTATCATTCGATAGAACATTATTACATAAAAATATTCATTCATGAGATTAGAAACATAAAGTGACACCACTGTACCTTGAAAGTTATAAAATTTCGACAATTCTGTTTGAAATTCCACTTGTTTATATTTCAAAATATAATTCGATATTTCGTCCAGATTCTAAGAACATTTCCAATTTTTCACTTTTAATTTGACCGTTGTAAAATCCATTTGAGCAGTGAGGAATTCACTGCACTGTTATAGAAAATAATGGCGATTTTTAACAATCGACGATCGCTAACAAACATCAGTCGGCTTTGATTAGAATTCGATTCAAAACCGAGCGGCATCTTAATTTATTCTATGATTTTTAATGTTCTAAATAGTATACGCGTTTTCTGAAAGTAAGATAACAATAAATGAGAAAAAATGACCGTGCAAACATGGACTATACGTGTATTTAAAAATAATTGCAATCAACATCAGATAACACGTACCTTCAGAATAAAATCACATGAGAATAGATTCAAAAAACCACTGATGTTTAGCAGTACACAGCCAGCTTCGAAATTTTGTTCGACTTTCTAGCTCTGATTCGATTTTGAACTATTTATCTATCTCATTTAGTTATTATATCAGCAGAGTGGAAACGAACTGAAAACTGAGATAACATTCATTCAATTCATTGTCTACTAATGATATAATTTGTTTATTTGTCCTATGAAAATAAAAAAAAAATCAAATTAGAATCATTCGACAGAACATTATTACATACAGACATTTATGCATGAGATTAGAAACATACAGTGACACGATCGTACCTTGAAAGTTGTAAATTTTCGACATTTTTTTAAAAAAATCCATTTGGCTGCATTTCACCATCTAATTCGATATTTCGTTCAGCTTTTAAGAACATTTCCAATGTTTTACTGTTAACTTAACTGTTGTAAAATCCATTTAAGCAGACAGGAACGAACTGTACTGTTGTAGAAAATAATGTCGATTTTTAACAAACGACGATCGACAATCAACATCTCGATCACAGACTTATAGTATTCCACAATTATATTCGAAGTTTTGTTCACATTACTAGATCAGATTCTACTTTGAACTATCATGTGTCATCTACTGTAATTATCATATCAACAGGGAGGAAATGAATTGACACTGAGATCACATTCAGTCCGTTTGTTGATTTTTAATGATATATTTTTTTACTTGTTTTCAGAAAATAAAACAATATCAAATTAGAATCATCCGATAGAAAAATATCGTATACAAATATTTATACATAAGATTAGGTATATACAGTGTCACTGCTCTTTGAGAAAACATTTCTATACATTACTTATTACGAAATACAAGAATATTATCTTAAATGAAAGAATTAAATAACTGATGAATAATGTAATGGTATAAACACACAACATTTGATCACTGTTTAGTAATCACAAGATGAAATGTAGTCGGTAATAAAATGAATATAAGATCAATCATTTAATCTTTTATTTTTAAGAAGACATTTCAGATCTGAACAGTTTACATTTCACTATTCTTTTCTCAATAGTTGTATATTTTTATTCGAATATTTTCGAATGTGTATATATATATATAGATATAGATCTATGGTTGAGTAATCGTCACCGTCTCATTTTGTACATGACATCAAACGTTTTTCGAGTCACTTTCGAACGGCAATCCGCACACTGTTCGAACACTAAATTCATATTTGTCCCTAACAGGAATGACGCCAATGAAACTTTACACATTATACTATATCTCCGGCGCGCACACACACACACACACGTGCGCTCCTCGTGTAACCGGGAAAATATATGGCGGGGCACGGCCTTAGTTTAATTAAGGTAATTAGTTCAAGTTTCCACCTTTGTCTAAGTGTAAGTAGTTGTGTAACGAATGCATATGTGCGGTTACTACATAAGCCTGACACCTGAATTATACAGACAAATCGAAACAGTCCGAACGAAGTGTTTGCTGTAATTGGTTTTTATGTGATATATTTGAACTATCCGCAAACTATTTATACGATTCCCCCACGTGCGAGCCGCTCCGTCGATCGGATTTTGTTGTACGGAAATGGAGTACGGTTCGAGGCATCTGCACAAACCCCGTGTTGTATTTTATAGGATCTGTAATCCGTTTGTTTCTATATATATATATATGTGTAATCAAATAAAGAAAAATATCATTGTTATAAGAAATCTTTCATGTATTCTTTATTACAAGAGTGGATTAAAAAATGAACTTTTTATATAAAAATGTTTTTAGCACTAAGTGAAATATTAAAGCGGAATTATGTTAATAATTGATGTAATGCAGAGAAGCAGAGCTCTATTTAGAAAATAAAATAATTGTGCAAAAAATAAATTTGGTACAGTTTTATTTTATGGGAGAATAGATAAAATATTATATATATATATATATATATATATATATATATATATATATGTGTGTTTATATAACTTTGGATAGGTTATATAGTAGGATTTTAAAATTGAAATTTGTAATTTTTCAATCTCAAAAGTGTCTAATCTGGTTTTGATCTCGCCTTTTGATTCTTTCTTTTTTTGTCGCTTACTTATCGTCTTAATTTTTTTTCAGTTCGAATTTCGTAGACTTTTTAAATAAATTCATAAATTTAAAAATAGTCGTTCATGTTCTGAATAGTTGTGAAGAAGGAACGATTTGTCACAATGCAGTCCGGACACTCTGTTCGAATTCACTTTCACATATGAATTCATTTTTCATCAAACAAACCGTAGATCTGCATAAACAGCAATCAAAGATGATTTATTGATCATTTTTGATCGGAAAGCATTTTACAGTCCGTGGGATGAACAGAGGAATGAATTTATGAAAATAAAGACGGGTACTAGTTCAAAAAAAAAGCGAATATTTAAATCTTTTACCGCGTAATTCGTACAGAAAGACTGAAAATATAAACAGCGCGGTTTGATAGAGGACAAATGAAATAAATAAATATAATATTGAATATTTAATTTATAAAATATTAAGAGAAATGTATGTACGTTCCTCATGGTCTCGGCATGTTATCAAAAATTGAAAAATGTAAAAAATCCCGATAGAAATAAACGAAACAGACATTATTAAACAACTGTTTGAAAAAAAGCTCAGCCGTGAATTTTCGAAAATCCATCGTACGGAAATGAAAAAAAATCACGCAAAAAGGCAACCCGTCACGTATTAAAACACCAAATAATATACACACATACACGGCCGAATCCATATACATTCTAATTCGAGGGAATGAACGAGCGCGAGCGAAAAAAGAGAGCGCGGAGAGACGACGGCGACGGCGACGACGACATGCGGCGCCCACAAGCTGACATGGCCGACGCTCGTCGGTTACCACGACGGAACGTACATCCAGAGAGAAACCACTGCAGCCGACGGCCTGTGTTTGCTTAGTATTGTTGATCTTTATGTATGAACGGATATCTGCACGCGTCGATTGTTTTGTCAGAGTTTTAATGCATTTTTTATGAGATAAATGTTTGTTAAAGCGGTTTTTGATGAGCGTGTAATTTTTGATATTTTGTGCCTGATTTTAATTTAATATAGGTTTTTCGCTTCAGCAGGGGCGATGTTTCCGAGAACTTTTACCACACACACACACACACATATAAATATATATATATATATATATATATATATATATATATATATATATGTCTGCTTATACTAGTATATGTAGCTTTCTCTATTGGTCGATAAGTTTTAAAACTGCACACATAATACACACATACACACATTTCTCTTTCTTTCTCTCTCTCACTATATATATATATATATATATATATAAGTTTTACGCTTCCAATACCAAAAACCTTGAGAAATTAAATTACATTAACGTCGACTTGCTCTTAATTCATTCGTTAGTCTGCGTCCTTAAATTTTTATTTCTAATAAACAAAAATTATCAACAGACTATCTGACTTTCAGAAATTAATACCGAAATCAATTCGAAAATATAATCGAACGCTGATTAATTTCGCTCACATAAATTAATTATTTTTCCACGAGGCACCGAAAAAAAAAGTTCCTGGCCGCGAATGCTCAATGAATCATTTTATTGATCATTTTTGATTCTTGCTTACACGCTGTTCGATGCGGAGTCCACCAAAGCGCAGAAAAGACTTTGAACAAAAATTATTGAACACTGTTTGTCCGAAAAATCGATTGGTGTTTTCGGCATGAAACAGGAGTTCGTTTGTGGAAGTGAATTTCGAGTATAACTAGTGGCAAATCATCATCGATTAATTCCACTTTCGCATGATTTTGTCAATATCTACGTTTGATATTTTGACGATTGGTGTTAAGTATACATATAATTGGATCGCCGTAGAAATAATCGAAATCAGGCAATAGACATTTACTAAACATTTAATTACGAACAATACGACATGGAATTAGGTGTTTTCTCAGTTTTGTCAGTCTAATGATCAGATTTCAAAGACAAAGACACTTCATTAATTTTGACTGCCGTGGCATTAAGATTCCAAAACGAATTTAGAGTAACATTGATTTCGCTTAGCAAAGGATTAAAATACTAAGACAAACTTGTACATTTTCTAATTTTTTAAATCAAGAAATACAGATTTCCATCAATATGAGACAGTCTAAATATCGAACTATATAAATCCAAATTAACGTTGGGCCTCTCTCGGCATTTGAAACCGATAACAAATTTAAAACTTACTTCAATTTCTTCAGACGAGACACCGTAACTCGATAAGAAATTCAAGTATTGTCTTAATTTTGTCAACTGGAGTAGTAGCATAGGCCGGTGACGGATTTAGATGTTGTTTTAAAGCAACGTTGTCGAGGCATCCGAAATCAAAGATAAACATATTTATTTATTAGGTGTGTGAATCAATTCCGTGTCTTTAAATCGATTCAGTTGTAATTCTATTTCAAATAAAAACATTTCCTCGTTGTTTAAGCGTTTCGAAGTGCCAGGCTCAACGTTTAAAAACACTACGTACCTTGACCAGGCGGTTCGTATAACCTCACAAAATAGCGTGAACGCCATTTACTTGTCGAGGAGTCCACAAATCTGAAACATATTTAGACATTCTCTTAACTTCGCCTGTTGAGCTGTTAAAAATCTGAGAAATAATTTGACATGTCGTTAATTCCATCGAACGAGGGAACAGAAATCGAAAAACGAACACCGACGTATTTATTTTTACTAAATAATCTCTCTTTCTTTTCTTATATATATATATATATATATATATATATATATATATATATATATATATATATATATATATATATATAAAGCGAATCCTCGGTCGAGGGGTAGGTAGGTAATTATTTCATCATTACAACCCCAGTTAGCAAAGCGATCAATCACCGTCAATTCGGCATATGTAGTCGTTTCAGGCGGGATAACAGCCAGTGGCCGGGAGGATACAACCTTCGCGCTCCCTTCCGTAACTTACTGATTGTCTTGTGTTGTTGTTGTTGTCGTCTCGTGGCTTGTTGCATACATCGAATACACTACCATGTATATATATATATATATATATATATATATATATATATATATAATTAGTCACATACTGCGTGCTACACGTGCATGTGATTAGATTACATTTGCGTTTCTTTTATAGAGTTGTTTGTACTAAAAATTGAAGTACATGATATTAAATTTTCTGGTTGATTTTAATTAATAGTTAATTTCGAAAGTATCTACAAGCGTGTTTTAAACTTTCATGCTTGTTTCCCGCCGGTACGTGATTAGAAATGAAAATATTAAAGAAAATACAGTGCGTAGCCAAAAGTTTCAATCACTGACTGTTGTCGAGAAGTATACGAATTAATAAGTGAACGGATGCTGTCATTACATACTGAATTATTAATAACGAACTTTTTTGAGAACAAAAATAGGTTTTTCTTTCACTCGTTCCTGGCGAATCAACTTTGCTAGTATAATCTTTCATTTTGTATCTACAGCCATTTCGTTATTTTCCATGTCAGTGTCAATATTGTTTTGATAGTCCACGACGGCTCTTCTTTTAAAAATATTTAATCGATTTTTCAATCCTTCATTCATTTATATACATATACATGTGCGGATATTCATAAGCATGTTAGATTTTCATTCATTAGTGTTTCGGTGTGCTGGTGACATTTTATTATAGCTTGTGAATATTACGCACACATATTCATAGGGTTCAATGATAATATGGGGATATTTCAAGAGACGTCTTTAAGATAATAGAAGGATTATTCGAAATTTAAGTCACGAACGATTTTTGTACATAAAATTACATTTTTATCATTCGATATCTTCAATCTCGTTTAATTAAAAGACAAAAAAAAACATTAATAAACGTCAAAGTAAGTAGAAAGCGGTTTTATTAGCCTGAAGAGGAACACTTGATCGAGCAACGGAATATTAAATCGTCAAATTCGCAACAGACCGGTCCTACAATTGCACACGCATCGATATTGTATGTATTCCGATGTAATTTCTCCGCCTATTCAGATGCAAATTCCTCCGAGTCTATCGTTCGATCCATTTCGAAACAACAACACCGCGTACAATGAAACTACAATAATTGATAAACATATTTTCTTTTGTGCGTTTATAATAAACGAGCGAGCACAGCACATTACAACGCAATGATGACAAACGATATATAAATCACTGACAATGTGTGTGGAAATTATTATATCGGTTACACGAGGGGGCCGGAGCCTGTGGGAATTAAAATAAAATAAAGGCCGGGGGTCGGGACCGAGCAGACCGGCAGCGCGCAGCAAAGCACCAGCTGTGACGAAGCGATCTTCACTTGTTAACGAAACGCGCCCGACGCGACAATGGAGGTCGGCGGCCTGCGGACCGTTTTTGTGCGATTTCGGTCGCCGTCGCCGCCGCCGTCGTCGTCGCCAATCCACAAAACAAATCGGTCCGCTCGTACGTTAACGTTCGCCGTTCGCAACGTCGACGCGTCATTAAAAAATCATTTGCGTGTCGAATATTTTTTTGTCGCTCCGATCGGGCCGCACAATGTTTAATTGATCGGACCCGAACCACAGTCGGGTGCCGGCGTTCGGCGTACGGAATTCAGTTTATCGCCCGACAACGATTCCGCACCGAATGTGTGCGAACAGCGTTTCCCGTTTATGTCAAATCGATGAACAATAAACAAAACGCTTGTTCTTTTAAACGAGCTGCCATTGAAACGCGACACACAAAGCGCCCGTAAGTGGATTAAAAAAAATGTATGAATCTGTTTCAATTAATCGAATCTCTGTCCAGAGCAGCGGACACTTTTCACTCACCGTTATCGATTTGTATCGAGAAAGCAATCATTTAATCTGTCGACGGATAAATCTATTCTACACTTATCGAACACACTCTTATAATTGAATGTTTTCGTACCTGTGTCTCTCTAGTACATCGTTCTGCTGATCTTTGTACTTTCAGATCGGCTAGAAGTCCGTCATCCGATCTGAAAAGACGGAGACCAGCACGATTCCCAACTACAGAGATGAGTAACATAAATGAATGATAAGAGTGCAAGATAAAGTAAATTCTATATTTCCGTCGTATTCGTTATGATCATTGGATTTTCTGATGACCTGTGCATAATTGTAAGCCGATTTTAAAATATCATTTCAAAATCGAAGTTTAAAAAAATTCTTCTATATTTTTCAAAAATCACTTATTGGCATTCAAAAATAAAAACCCCCGTCTCATGATTTCCGTATAGTTGAAAAAAGTATATTTTATATTTAGATGAAATTAGGTCACAATGCAGTTCTGACCGTGCGCCCAGATAAACTTACACAAATGAATTGTTCTTCCACCCCACAGACCATAAGAAAAACTTTTCCGATCGGAAATGTTTAACAAGAGTTCGATGACGACGCGATTCGTCCAAAATACAGTATACTTTTCTAATATTTCGGAAAACTTTACAGATTTTCCAGCACCTTGACACTGTGTCACTCTTGTCGAATGAAGACAGAACTCATTTACACAAATAGCTGTTTAGATAACCGATTTCTTTGCCAATCGGTCCTGTAGTACAAGTCGGTCGTATAAAATATTCATATAAATTTTACATAAATAATCATCAACCTAAAACAATCGAACTATCGACATTATAAAGAGGGAAACGGAACGTTCGCGGGGAATCCGAAACGACTGAACTCGATTTTCCACGATCGTAGAGCCCGCAATTCACACACGTCGTAACGGTTTCTTTTATGAAACCGCACTACTGTCGACCGAATGTTTTTTATAGACGTTCCATTAGAGTAACACTCACTGCAATTACTATTACACTATTCTGAGTTTAGCTTCATTTCGGACCTTTTTAGAACAATGCTTCTGCGCTAGAGGCAAAGTCTCCGCGCGTAAAGGTCCTTATTGTTCTGTGCAGTGGCGTCGACGACGACGACACTACATTAATTTTTTTTTTTTGTAAAAATTATTTATAACGAACGATTGTGTTTCCTGTGAAATTCTCGACACAGGCGTATTCTTTTTCCCCGTTCGACGAGCCGTGATCCGCCTCGAACATAAACCGGTACGGTCAAACGGTTCCTGAGAATACGGACCCGATGATTTATTCAAATTAACGACGAACGGACATAATGTGCGTCGTCGGACCGTGTCGCACCCGACGCCCGCTCCACGGACAGAGCCGACTTCTGCTCCACTCTTCACACATCATTTAATCAGATATACACGGATACGTACATTTTCATAAATACACTTGTTACAAATAAATTAATAAATCCGCGACACCATCTGACTCTAATTTTACAATTATTTCACTCCATATGACGCATTACTTCACGCTACAACAAACACGAAGGGTTTTCGATTCTAACAGTGCGAGCACTGTAGAATCATCGGAGGGTGTTCCTGCGGCCCGCCCATTCATACCGGATCGAACTATTCTATTCAAATAACATATATATATATATATATATATATATATATATATACATAGTTGATAAAAGCTCTATATTGACGATCGAATTTAAGATAAAATGAAAATATTCATCTGATGTATTTTGTAAAAAAATAAATGTATGGATAAAACATGTTGATATATTTGTTAAATTTTAATTCTATTCAGACTGAACATCATTTTTTTTAATCAAAATAAACTAATTCAGTCTTTTATTTGTCTTTTTATTCTTTCAATCGACATATATTAGGATAGTTTTTTCTGTTATTACCTTATACTAATTTCTTTCACATCTGCTGCATCCTGTACGTCTTTTTCTTTCAGTTTTATAGTTTATATTTATTCCGAAATTACAATATTAAATCAAAGATATTATCGAAATTTGTAAAAAAAATACATTTCTGTAGAGAATAACTAGTGTTTTTTTTAGAATAAAAAGATCAATTTTCAGAATATGACTCTGACACAGTGGCTACATTCAGTTTCACAAATTAAATACACTTCCAACCCACGAATCACAAAAATTATCTGGTTTTTGGTGAAAAAAATAGACTTGGTGCTCTGAAGATGATGGCATCGACATCTAAATACTCACAAGCAGCAATTAAAAATGATCAATGATGATTTATTGAATACTTTCGACCAGAAACGAAATTATGATACGTGGACTGGAAAAATTATTCATTCGTTGAAGACTCGACGTTTTTTTTGTACCTGTATAAATCTTTCAGGTAATAAAACAACAGATTGTTTGTACATTCTGTAAAAATCTGTATGCGTTGAGTGTAAGTGAAACTGAAAGGCGATGGATAGTTAAAAAAATCGATTTCTAGTTTCTTGTTCGAATCTTTTTGAATTTTAACAGAGGATGAAGACTTATCTTCGAAAATTGAAAATAGAAACGCAATTATTTTAAGGGATCAAACACGTTTGTTTCTGACTACACAGTGTTATAATAAAGATACTTTTAACTTTATATTGTGGTCATAATTAAAGATAGAGTCTTTATTTTAATAATTTTCAGTTAGTAGTCTGGTCTGAAATGTGTTTTCGAATTTTATAAATATCCAAAGTGATCTTTTATTTTTATTATCTTCTTTTATCTTTTATCTTTGGTATATTTCACCTAATAAGATTAATTTCCTAATAATAGTGTATTTAAATGTCAAGTGACAAATGGAGATTTATAAAATAGAACAAGTAACGTTCATATTTTTATGTATTTAATGTAGCACAATGTTAATTAGGCTACTCCAGCTAACAAACAATTCGTATACTGTAGCCGAATTTACTTTCACAAATAACTTAATTATTTGTCTTGTTAAAAATTGTGATTTGTTGGGTGAAAACAAGTCATATATGGACTCTCATATTTCTGTTTTTTTCATAGGTCTTACATGTTCGTTACTAAAAAATTATATGTGACATATTATTTTCTTCTCTGGTTTTTTAAAGAAGTATAGATGAAATGTAATAAAATTTCAATTCTTTTCGTCGCTGTAACGTCCTTTCAAATAAAACAAACACATCCGTACCGACATTACTTTTTAATCGAACATATCGTCAATTGATCCGCAATCTAATTTCCTCCGAATCGACGAACACCGCCGAATAAGAAGACAATAGATTCGAGATTTTGCAATGTTAAAGGCCAATTTGCATACAATTACACGCTCACATATACTTGTATTCGAGGGTGGATATACGCGCACTCGTGTACAACGTCCTCTCCACTAAATATAAAATCTATTTAAACTACCGGCGTCTATTACGTAATAGATAAAATGAATTAAGTTGAAAATCTTTAATAGTTCATCTGTCTCGTTGTGCCGCGCCGACGATGTCGACCGTTCGAAACAGAGTTATTACTATGTTGAGTTCAACGCGCATCGTGTTCGGCACCGTTTTACAATTTCGCTCAGTATGACTTGCGCTCATCACTCGGATAATTAATTTAATTAATTCGAATGTCGTGCGAATTTTTAATCGATATGAAAATTCAATGATACTGATTATCGTTTAATCGATTGTTTAATGCAATGCTTGGAGAATCGACTGACTTATGATTTTTGCCTTTATCTCTGTTTATATATATATATATATATATATATATATATATATATATATATATATATATATATATATGTATATAGTAGATTCGAAAATACTTTAGAAAAGAGAAATAAATAATTAAGCAGTAGTCGAAAAATAGGACTCGATATGAATCTCAATAAAACAGAAGTGATGTTTTACGTTCTTTCGAAGAAAATATAAGGAACAGAAGTAGACGAAGTCGCGAAATATGTTTATTCGGGCCGACTCATTAATAACGACGGATCATTCATGAAGAATATAAATTGGACGGAGTTCATTTGATCGAAACGTTTCAATATGTCTCGAAAAGAAAAGTGTCCGATCAGTGTGTTCTACCTGTGGTACTCACTCACGGAATTGAAAAATCCGTTCTTAAAACAATCCAACGATTTGAGAGAAATATGAACAAATATGTATGATGACAGACTCTGCGCTTCAGTGCTCGAATCGAAACGAGCGTGAGCAACGATCGGCAATGATCTATGGAATATCTTAGATCAGAAAACATGCGATCCGTGGAATCAAAAGGGATTCGTGATGGGCGGATGCGACAGGATCCACTGCTCTCTGTGTACGATTTCAAATTAATAATAATGATGTGTATGTGTGTAGTTCGAATATGTCGTCGGATCGCCTCGATCTGCGTTCAGTTCAACGACAACACTGCACAATGTCCGTGTCACAGTTCCGGCCCGACACTGTTAATTTATTAATTGATTGGACGGCGTCGCCCGAAGATTTCATATCGACGACGTGAACGAATGGCCCGATTAACTTTAATAGCGTCGGCTCCGTCGACGAGATTTATATAAAACTTTTAAAAAGCATACAACATCATCCAATAGACTACTCCGTTCATTTACATTAATGTGTTTAGCGCATCAATTTCTCGGGTACGCTCCGGCCATTAGGCGGAAGTGTTTTCTTCAAGAGTCCGTGGGTCCATATATATATATATATATATATATACGTGTGCGTGTGTATATACACGTGTACACACACACACACACACGCACGCCCGTGTACGGTGAAACGCGGCAAACTGCCGCCGCTGCGCCGGCGAACGCTTTAATACGATCTCAATTTAGTTTAGTTCCGCTCTGTTTGAGTCGCGACGCTCCGGTCGCGTGGCAATCAATGCGACTTATTTCGATTTGAGTCCCAGAGAGACCGAGCGTTTTGTATTTGTCACTTTACCACACGCCATCGTTTCAACTTTCGGTCGACGGCGTCGTGGAAGCGACGCCGCGCGTCCTCGTCGGACGCGCGCGCCGCCCGCTCGGCGCGTCTCCGTCCGACGACCGCTTTTTCCCGACTCTCTGCTCCGATACAATTTGTACAGAGTGTAGGTCTGGTTTACCAAGCGCATAATAGTTTTCTATTGCCTAGGTTGGTACTTATACGAGTTAAGCTATTTGCATATAAATACGACCGGTTTTCGGATTTCTGTCTGGCTGGCTGCCGGAGCGACGGATAGACGTACTATTTTGTCATGTGTATTGTGCAGGAATTAGAGTGTGTGTATGTCGACGAATATACGCCTTTGTGTGGCGGCGGTGGGTTTTTCTTGTTTTTTTTTTTTTTTTTTTGAAAAAAAAGAGCTCACTTACATGTGCACAGGCTCGTGCGAAATTAGTGTCCGAACGGTGTTCATGTCAATCCTCCATCGATACGAACACTAACGTCGTTCGATCCTAGAGTGTTGAAATTATCTTAAAAATTCACACAAATATCTAACTCGGGTGCCCAAGAAAACATAATTTATATTTTTGCACTGTTCATTTCGAAACGATCATCAACACAAACGCTGGTTGGTAATTTAACGTCGAAATCAACTCTGGTTTCATACAACTCCACTCATATTTGATTCATTCGAAACAGATCAGAAATGAGAGCCGCTTCACTTCAATTTTATTTGCTAACAGTCACAGTAACTGAATAATTCGACCATTAAAAATATCGCCGATAGTCAAAAAATGAAATCACTGTAACGATCATCCATTAAAACGATTATTTAATTACTGGCTCGTTCATTTTCGGACCGTTCGAAATGAATCACAGAGGATATAGTTATTTTTGTGTCCTCGAAGTTACCATTCTTGGTTTTCGTTGCTCCGCTACCGGTTTGATCTCTCGACGTCTTCTGCTGAGTAGTGTACTCATATAAAACCGTTACAAGTAATGAAGAAACAAAAATAAAGAATAACCAGCTCGAGGACAAGACGAATCACTTCAAAACTGGGTACACAGGACCGAAACGTTTAAAATACCTTATGATTCTGAGAATGACGTCATCTCAATTGAATTGCATATAAGACGTAATAAAAAAATGGTCAGTAATGATCTGTTGAACATTTTTGATCGGAAAATCATTCCCGGTCCGTGTACCGAGAAAGCAATTCATTTGCGAGACCTTGAACGGTCGTTTTAAATTCACTTTTTTCATTGAGGAATGATCCGAAAATGTACATTTTACACATATACTGATCCCGATGTTAGCACGTTCTCACCGAATTTAATTTTTTAATGATTTGAAAAAGTATCAAAAAATGTATGTAATCGACACTAAACAAATATTAATGTGCTGGAAAATAATCATAAATAGTATGACAAATGACAAATTTAGAACAGCATTTTGTACTGGTTAATATGTTTTAAAGTCTATTTGTTTGTTTAATTATTTTTAATGGCTGTGCTTTTATATTACTCATTCAATTCATGTATATTTATATATATATATATATATACATATATATATATGTATATATATATATATATATGGATGTATATATATATAGATATACATATATATATACATATATATATATATATATATACATATATATATATATATGTATGTATATATATATATGTATGTATGTATGTCTAATGTTAAGTGCGTAATTAAGCGAAGAAAGAGTAGCAGCTATAAATATTACACTAATAATTCAAGCGTTCCGCGCAAGGATTTTTCTACAGCCAGTGCACGGTACATTTACGGGACTAATTGCGGCTAAAATGTCTTCCACACATCGCTTAAGTCGCACACATGTACGTCTGTCGTTGCGTTCAAGATGTGTCGAATTATTTCATAATTTGTGAACACCGTTACTTTGTCTTTCAATTAGTGATGCGACATCAAACGATGTCCGTCGTATGTGCCGATGCGAAAAAACAGCGCGTGTGTGCGTCACACACACACGTACACGCACACGCACACACACTGTCTCCTTTCGGTCTGAATAAACGCTATTGTCTGCGTGAAAACATGCTAATTTGTGCGAGGAAAGTTTCGTTTCATAGACGATTAACAATTTAAAAAAGCGACGTTTATGAATTCATATCAAAGGTCGGCGACAACAGACGCTCGCACTGATCGAGGGCACGTAGATCGGTGGATGGATCGTTCGGCGAACGCAGAAAGTATTTGTGTTCGTTCTTTTTTGAATGGTGTTTAAATTTTCAAATTTCATCGGATGTCTCGTGAGGAAAATATGTCGGATTGGACATCCATCTGAAGATTTCACAAGATGAAACCGGTAATGGAGAAACGAAAACATAGAATAACCGACTGTGAGGACATGAAAAATTACTTGAAATTCAGGTACGGAGGAACGAAACAAATTAAAAATATTTGAATAATACTCGTAAGAACATTCAACTGATTTTCATAATTTTAAAATCTCAATTACAGTGTACGATTTTAATTCCCACTAACTATTTTTAGAATATAGGAATATCTCATATCTTCATGATGAAAACTACAAAGTGCATAGTACGAAAAGAAGAGGAGTCCTTATTTGATAACATTTGATTTCAAATTTCAAATCAGCTGATCCATAGGATCAAAGTTATTAGAAAAAAGCACCAACGGAATCACAGACACAGAAATATACAATTGTAGTTCTAGCAGTAAATTGTCAGGGTTTTTTATTTTTTTAAAAAAAATATCTGCAATTAATTAGTTTTGTCAGTTAGTTGTATTATTCTGCAAATAATAAAACAAAATATTCATAGTTTTCTATGATATTAAATTTAAATTTTCATATTTATCGGATGTCTTGTGAGGAAAATATGTCTGGTAAATTAAAATATAATCGTTTAAATGTTCTGCGCTAGACACACAGTAGGATCTATTGAGAAGCCACAAACATGCTGACATTCTAATATACAAATATATATATATATATATATATATATATATATATACATATATGTAGTAAAACACAAATTTTATTATCAATAGGCAGAAATGATAAAAATATCTTATTTAATAATTGCACTGTCATAAGACACGGCCCAATCTAGAGAAAATATTAATACCGGACATGCAACAAATATTGAATAGAAAATTATAAAATCTCAATAAATCTATGTCCCACCTATTATAGAAGCACTTGTTCTTAGACTGAATAGAAATGATTAAAGCTTTTTCCTTATCGAAACTTCTTCCACAGCCTTCGTTGTTCATTATATATCACACTGTGAATACATTTCTAGTCATTACTGTTCTATAAATATTTTTTTTGATTCCTGAACAATTCATGAAATATTTGATCTCTCATTTCATCCACAGCTGTCACAACTACCGTATACGACTTTTCTAAACTGTTATATCGATACGATTTCGGTTTGATGAATCCCGATGCAAGAAAATCGAAACGAATTTCTCGGTGATTCTTTTAAGAAAGATTAATCGATTCTGCGGTTTTCACGTTCAATCCACTGGCTCGGAAATCATTCACTTAGATAGACTTGAACAACAGATGGATAATGATCGGATACACCATCGAAACAATAACGGCGTTAAATATTTAATCAACAATCGACAGGTTCCAGTTACGGTGGAAATCTATCCAGATAAATGAGAAATAAACAGTAAATGTATCCTGATTATATTTCCTGTTAAGGGGACCCGGTGGTCTAGAATTTTCGAAAAATCGATTTTTTTTTCGAAAGTATAGTATCTTAAAAATATACTGTTAAAATTTGATGACGAAATTCACAGTATTTCAGGATCTACAGCCCATTAGAAGGTCAGGTAGGTAGAAGAATAAGTGGAGCAGTTGAAACTTTAAACGCGTTTATCTCGAAACTACTTTTTTTCGTCTTGCGGGGGCCAGAAAAAAAAACTACTTGACCGATTTGTCTGAAATTTTAATATGTTATTCTGAATAGTTCTAGCTCTCGCTGGAAGTAAAACTAATAGTTTCCGTAAAATATTTATATTTTTTTTATTAATAAAACATTCAAAAATACTGGTCGTTTTCAAACTTGTACTTTTGACTACGCGCCATTTTGTCAAATTTTTTTTTTTATTCTACTTCCTGCGATAGCTATACTTATACTAATTAAAAATTCGTCAATTGTTTTATTTCAGATCAGAGGGAGAGATAAATCATCATTCACCACGCAATTCCATTTTTTTAGAGAGGGAGACTTCAGCATCATTTTTCTAATTTAAAAAAAAATTTTTTTTGTCTTTATTTTCATTTTTGTGTAGTTTATTAGTAATAAAATAAGTGTAAAAAATTTTGAAAGCATTATTCATTACCCTCATATAGAAAAAAATTTTTTAAAATAGCTTAAATTTTAGGCCGCTAGACCACCGGGTCCCCTTAATTTGTCTTCAAGATTTCCTTCTATATAATTATAATTGAATGCTTTTTTACTTGTGATTCGATTGGTACGTTGTCCTGTTGATCTTAATCCTTTTGTATTAGATGAGTATATGTTTTCTACTACTAGTTTCGGCACGAATTCCATTCCTCAAAGTTGAAGATTTTATATCGTGTCTTTAACATCTACTTGAGGTTGAATCTCGTGCTGAAACTAATAGTAGAGGACAGACACATAGTCGATCCAGAAGACTGGAAAAAATTTTAACTCTTACTACAGAAGTAATGAATCAAATGAACGTTTACTCTTTTATAAAGCACATCCACTTTTTTTGATCAAACATATTTAGTAATTGATCGAAATTTTTCTTTACACTCCACAGAATGCCATCCTCTATAGCTACTGAAGACTAGACTTCAATATTTACATAAGGATGGCATCCTGACTGAAACTAGTAACTGAGAAGAGACG
This sequence comes from Acanthacorydalis orientalis, assembly GCA_034766995.1. NCBI lineage: Eukaryota > Metazoa > Arthropoda > Insecta > Megaloptera > Corydalidae > Acanthacorydalis > Acanthacorydalis orientalis. Next base: position 38,144,936 of record CM068320.1, on the reverse strand, counting down.
ATTAGCTCATGCAAGCAGACGAAGCCCAACGATTTTCTGTCATAATTGTACAAATAATCGCAATAATTTCATTTAAATAAGAAACGAGTTTGTAGATATTTTATATACGCCATAAAAAATAAAATGAATTTGAATTTGATAGAAAGACCTACCACCTTAAAAAAGAGTTTTAAATGAAAATCGTATTTTTAGAAAGAATAATTAAATGAAAACGAGCATTTAAATTTTATGTCTTTTAATATTTTATAAAGATTGCTCTCAATTCAATGAAGGTTTCAATACATACATACATATACATATACATGTGTGTGTGCGTGCAGGTATTAACAGTATATAACACATGGACGTGCGTACTTGTGTGCGATGTGAAATCGATATGAATGTGTTAGCAATTTGCATAGTTTCTCACCAACGATAAAAATAGCTGTATGGCGAAAATAAAACGTCACGTCCAGCACCGCAGGAAATAGCGATTTAATATGCATTCATCTGTTCGAAATGTAACCCATATCGTCATTAGTGTTAATGTGTGTGAATTGTGACATGAATTGACGGCGTTTCAAACGGCTACAAATGGTGAACATCAGATTCGAATCGTTTCGACACCGATATCTCTTACATGAATTTAGGATTCATAAATTATGAATGCGAGCATGTCTGTTCTCGTTGTACAATAATTATAGGTTATATATATATATATATATATATATATAGCTAATAAATTGAATTGTTTAAAACGATTTGTTTATATTGGACCAGATATGTCGGTAATTACAATTTTATAAAAGTATTAATTGGACACTTTTCACAAATGAAGTTCCTTTTCATCTCACAAACCACAAAGAACTGTTCTGTTCAAAAATATTCACTAAATCCTTTTTGATGTTTATTGTGTGGATATCTATGAAGATTCCATTGATTTTCAGACCGTCGAGATGGAGAAGAACCCATAAAAATGATCGACAACGACGCGCGGAACATTTCTAATCAGCAAAATATCTCTGGTTTGTGGCGCAGAAAAAATAATAAATCACTTGTGAAAATAAAACATTTCGATTATTGTTCCTCTCAATCTTTTTCCCAAATATCTATCATATTACATACAATATGTCAGCGATTACAATATCATAAATCTGTTAATTCGGCGTTATTCGCAAATTAACTCTTTTTTTACTCCACAGTCCAGAGAGGAGTGTTCTGATCGAAAATGTTTAGCGAATCGTTATTAATCATTTTTTTTATTGTTACTTGTATGCGTTTCAATGTAGATTCTATCATTCTCAGTGCAATAAAGCGCAGAGAAATCTATAAAAAATATCAATAACTATTTGAGGCACATTTCTGTCTCGGAAATTGTGATTGGAATGAAATAAAAAAAGAATTTATTTTTGAAAAAAAGACAGAAAGATTTAGATTAATTCCCTTGATCTATTTTTAAACATTTATACCAATAATAGTACACCAATAGTACATATATACCAATAGTACACTAATTATTCTCAAAAAGTAAAAAAAGTTGATTTTAAATACCATTTCAATATACGCCATAAGAGAATAGATAATAACATTTTTTCAGAATGTGTATTGTTTTTTTAAATTATAGTTGAAACGGTTCATAAGATTATTTCATTAAAAAAACGGTACCTGTTTTCAGTTGTTAGAAAAATGCGTTTTTTTTATAGTCCTGTTAATGTCTTTGATGCTACATTTTGAATATTAACCATGAAGAATGATGGGGTATATGTGTATGTGTATGTATATGTGTCAAAAATGGATCGGAAGACTGATATATATATATATATATATATATATATATAATATATATATATATATATATATATATATATATATATATATATATCAGCCTCTTCCGATCCATTTCTGGATGAAGGCCTCTTCCAAAACTTTCCAGTTCAAACGATTCAATGCCTCTGTTTTACATAAATTTACAATATTTTTCTTATCTCATAAGTTTATTGATTACTTTCTATTTTTTTAAAAAAAAATTCTCGGTTCTCAATCAGTAATTTTTCTTTTCCATCGATTGTGTTCTCTTCTTCCAACATGCCCCATTCGTTTCTATTTTAAACTTTTCTTTATATCTATAATTCCGATTCCTTTTTGTATCGATTTTACTCTTTTCTTATCTCTTCTTGTTATTCACTACTATATATATATATATATATATATATATATATATATATATTATACATATATATATTTCTTTGAATTTTTTAACGATCAAATCATCCTACTGAGTTTTTTTAATAAATCTTTTTAAATATATTAAGTGAGAATGTTTTTCAATATTTAGTTAAAGAATGATACTTGAACACATAATATTCAGTCATTTAATTCTACAATGCATATGTGTATGTATGTATGTATATATATACATATATATATATATATATATATATATATATAAAACGTAGGTGGTCTCATTGCACACACCGTCGTGCGCACATGTTCTCGAGAATCCCGACCCACTACGATCCGCCGCTACAAGCGGAACTAAAGCGAAGCAGGTGACTGCGATTGTCAACACAGGACAACGTCTGTCGATGTCGACCGAACAACGACAGCATTATGTTTCCTTCGCTGCAGTCGCGTTTTAAAACTTAATTCGAATCTAATTTTGAATACTTTGATGCTCGTGATGGGTTAGGATGTAGTTAATTAAGCCTGTCTATCTCGGGAGAGCGAACAAGTCGACCGCTCACATCCAGTGCTGCCACGACGACGACTGTCGTATACCTTTCGTCGACACTGCACGCACGACGATGACTGTTTAAAATTCTTAGCGACGATCAGTGAGTCGAACGTCTTAGATCGGGAAATGTTTTTCCTCGTTCGTGGCGTGGAAAACAATTCATTTGTGACTGTGAATTTGGCCAGAGTGTCGTGACCATCGATGTCGATTACGGATTCTGAGAGAATCATTAATAAAAAGAGGCGGTCTGCAGAATCGAAATCGTTGATTTTAAAAATGTCGAATCTAAAACCGTTTACAAGAACTTATTTATGAAATCATTGGTATAAACGGACGATTTTTCAACAAGAACATTTAAATATCTATCTTTTAAAATTGCATGTTAATTAAGTCTTGTCGATTCAATAATTCCAAGATTACTCACCTAAAGTTATTTTTCATGTCCTTGCAATCAGTATTCTATGTTTTTGTTTCTCTATTACCGGCCTCGTCTTTCAACATCTTCAGATAGATTGGGCATCTCATCTGAAGATTTCAAAAGATGAAACCGGTAATGGAGAAACGAAAACATAGAATATTGACTCTAAGGACATGAAGAATTATTTGAAATTCAGGTACGGAGGAACGAAAAAATGAAAAATATTTGAATAATACTTGTAAAAACGTTCAACTAATTTTCATAATTTTGATATCTCAATTACAGTGTACAATTTTAATTCCCACTAATTATTTTTATAATATAGGAACATGTCATATCTTCATGACGAAAACTACAAAGTACACAGTACGAAAAGAAGAGGAGTCCCTATTTGATAACATTTGATTTCAAATTTTAAATCAGCTGATCCATAGGATCGAGGTTATTAGAAAAAAGCACCGACGGAATCACAGGCACTGAAATATACAATTGTAGTTCTAACAGTAAATTGTCAGGGTTTTTTATTTTTTCAAAAAAAAAATTATCTGCAATTAATTAGTTTTGTCAGTTAGTTTAATAGTTGGTTTTTCGTTTTATTATTCTGCAAATAATAAAACAAAATATTCGTAGTTTTCTCTGATATTAAATTGTTGAAAATGTTAATCAAATAATGTAGAAAACAGTGGAAAGCCGCAGACTATCGAGAAAATAAAAGTAGAATAGAAGTAGTTTAAACTGTTTCATCGCTCTCTTTCCTTCTTTATATATATATATATATATATATATATGTATATGTATGTATATGTGTATAATATAAATGTACGGATGCGAATCGCATGATGTTTGTGCGCGCGTAATATATTTCCAGTAATCATACTGAAAAATGAATAACATGCTTCGAAAACAAACAAGCGTTTACGACTTGTATCTCGTATAACCGTCTGAAGAAAAATAAAAGATTTTGCAAAATATAATTTATTTACGGCGAGGTATCCGACATCGATTTGAAAGCAAATCGAATGAAGTGAAACGCGGTATACATTTTTAATAAACGACAACACATAAAACGGCAACGATCCCGACAGGCCGAATCAAACCTCTCATCCGCGGCACGTTCCTCCGACGAAACCAGACTCTGTTTCATCCATCGGCGCATCCATAATAAATGAAGGCCGTTATATACGGATCAATCGAACATGCGACCGATTCGTACGTAGTCGGATGACGATTGTGTGCGTGTGTGCGTGCGTGTGTGTGTGTGTGTGCAAGAGGCCGTGTAACGGCGCCGCGCCAGTCAATGATGACGTAGGTTAATGACGTAATTTGACGATATGTGAACAGCTGTTGTACAAATGGCGGGGATCAGCGTACATGCCGCAGGGATTTGTCCCGAGGATCAATGAGATACTACGAACACGTCCCTAGGGAACGTGCCTGCAGCACAGAGGATGGAGAGTCGGCGGTAGAGGCTCTCCACACTGGGCGGCGTTCGTGTGCGCCACCAGTCGAGGCAGAGGTGCATTTTTTTCCAAGGAAGGAAAATCGGACGGGCGGAAATCGTTTCGATGATTGTTCTCCGTTCGGTACTCATAGAAAAATCCCGGAAGAAAGCAACGACCGCTATGAAGATTCCGTGCCGGAAGCTCTGTAAACTGGAAAGTCCACACATCTATTTCTTTTTTTTTAAAAAAATAGCGTTGCTGACTCTTTTTTTATTTGACGTTTTGAAGGTTTCAATGTTCCAGTTCGACAGATAATTCCTCTCAGTTTCGACCTGTTTAGAGGCTTTGGAATTAGCGAGCTTTTTTTTTGAAAAAAATACAGAGATCAAAAGATACATTTTTTCTATTTGTTTAATTTCCGTATTTGACATTTCGCTTTCTTCGAAAATAAAACACCTAGAGATATTTATAAGAAATTCATTAATAGTGATATTAATATCGTAACGATTTATTCTTTTAACCTTTTATCGTCTGTCAGCATTTTCAAGTCCCATAAATAAATCTGATGTTAAATAATCAGTGATTCATCATTCATCTCAATGAAATACTTTGTTCGAAATAACTAAACAAAAAACGTTCTAAGATTTAGATATTTTTCTCATTTTTTTAAATGTCGCTCTTTTTTATAATAATAATTACATTATTCAATTTTTATATTTTAATTAATTCAGTAAACAGTGGATTAAACTATTATCGGTTCCTACTACTAGTTCCGTCTTCTTTAATTCAATTATAATTGAGCTTAGAATATCTTTTTTTTTTAATAAAGAAGACTCAGTAATGATCTAAGAAACGAATTCGAAATGATATGAACACTTTTATCGATTAGAACATCTGAAAATTGTTCAAACTTTAATTTCTGAATATATCTGAAGATCGAGTATAAATGATCGAATAATACATCTTTACTATACGAAAATTTATTTTAAAATCATTATTAAATAATAAGTACACGGGAAAAAAAAGAAAGTATCAAGGAAAAACACTGATAGCTGACCGTTACAAAGTTTTTAGTTTTCTACACTTTTTGAGCAATTCAGATTATTTTGTAAGAAGTCTTCACGTTAACAGTCGAACGTGTAAAACACATTTTTATGAGAATGGTATGAATTATAGACCACGCTGTAAAATTACAGCACTTCAACGAAGTATGATAGAAAACATATTAAGTATTTTATTTATAAAATTGTTGCACTGTCTGTATATCAGAACGGATGCAGACAAATAAGGAAGTTTGTAAAATTCGGTTTTATCGACGGTGTTGTTGTTTTTTTTTTATCTTAAATAGCCTCGTCATTTGTTATTAAATCGATTCGGTTAATGTGAATAGATTCGTTTATAAGCGCACGGCATGAATGGCCGCACCGAACGTACAACGAGAGTCGAGTATTTTCCGAGTCCGCCGCTGAACACTTCGGCCGCACTTAACAGCGTTCTGTTCGTTTCATTCGACAAAACCCTCTCCCCTTCGCTCTGTGCGCTGCGCTGTATGTTTACACATAAGCTATATGTATTTGTTTAGTGGTTTTTAATTTCATTATGATAAATAAATAATATTTGGAAAACCTACTTCAATTACATTCGGTAAGAGATTGTATTTACAGACAAATTAAGAGAGATAAAAATTCGATAGCGGAAAATGCGCCGATGATTTTTAACAGGTGGTCACGAACATGTTCGAACGACGCGAGCGGACGGACGCCGCGCGGGGCGGGTTCCTCCCGTACCGTTTCGTTCTCTCTATTTCGTCCTGACATGACCGGTTTTGTGTACACATTCTCAGAACGTGTCCTCCTCTCCGCCATAAATCTTCGTGTTCGATTTTCAGAACTAGACGATAATGTAACGTTTTTATTCTTTATTTTTTTCATTATCTCTTTTTTCTTCTTTATTTTTTCACATTTTGTGTTTTCATCAAAAAAAAAACACTATCTGCAGGTAACATTTTATTCGACACGAACCACATTCTGAATTTCAGAGATCCGTTCTCTAGAGAAATGAAGTAGAATTCATCCTGAATTGACAAGAAAATCATCACGGCTGTGTTTGACAGAAAAAGAAATTTTTATAGAATATACCGAGAAGAAGCTATTTCTTCAGGAATTGTTATTCAGGCTAGGATTCAGTGTGAACGATTATTGAAATAATTTTTTTGCTAGTACGTCAACAGGAAGATAATCTGGAAGTCACAATACAGTTCTGACACTGTGGATGAATTTGCATTCATAAAAAATCATGTTTTTACTCCATAAAATCAGATTTTTGTTTGTTAAATTGTTCAGTAAACAAACTTTGATCATTTTTGAATATCGATTATGCACATTTATAAGTGCTATGATACTAAGAGTACCAAAGCACATAAAGATCTAGAAATACCAATAAATAGCCTGTATAAATTAAAAAAATATATCTTTATAGCTATAGATCCGAATTTCGACTCACTTATCCTACATTGTGAAAAATTATCTTTTATGAAATTCTGATCGTCTGACAAGATAATAACGAACATTCATTTGTCGATCCACTCATATGATTTATCTCCTTGCAGGAATGACGCAAATAAATTCTTCTCAGATTAATCAAAATATATAAAGCATTTCTAATAACTATTTTTTTTAAAAAAAAACATCATTGATCTGACGGTATTAGTATCATCACCTGAATGCATATAAGTAATAATCAGAAATAATCATTTACTGAAAATTTTTAAGAAGAAATTGTTTATCGTTTGTGGGACAAAAATCAAATCATTTGTAAAATTGAAATCAGGCAAAATTATGTTCTATTTAAAACATAGAACATAATTTTGAATCAGCAGAGAAAAATAATTAATACTGAATGATTTAATGAAATCACTTTTATAACAAGATACATAGTTTTGGCACTGTAGCTAAAACTCACTTTCACAAATGATTGAATGTCACCGAAAACCATTTACTGAACATTTTCGATCAGAAAAAAATTTGCGACTCGTAAGATGAGTAAAAGGGTCATCTGTGAAACGAAACGTTCAGATGATCAGGAGATGATTTAGATTGATTTGTGAAAATATGTCGATATACTACGATTTGTAAATTGAATAAGAATGATATCATTTTAAGTGATTTTTTTTCAGATATCAGATCTTTTTCAGACGATCACGTCATTTGGAAAATTTACAGTTGGATACATTAAATTTTCTGGATGTGAGAGGACAATCGGTTCGATAAAATTGAACAACACGACACTGAACTGCACATACTTTAATAAATATTTATGTGCACGCTTTTTGGATACGGTTTATGGATGAAAATGATGCGACTTAATCGCGTTATTTTATTTTTTGCATTTTTTACGCGCCACAACACTTTCCTCCAAAGCTGAACGGATCGTCGGCACCGATTCGGCAGCATTTTTTTCAACTGGAATGCGAAAAGTCTGCAATGCCTAATATGCTGCTCTTCGCACGTCATCGTCGACACAATTGTTTTGTGAGGTTATGCCAACTGATCGGTTAAGATAAATATTGTTTTTCAATGTTAAGGTTGCCACTTTAAAAAGCTCAAACGATGAGAAAATATTTTAATTTAAAACAGAAACAAGAAAGACGCCGAATTACTTCGCGCGCCTAATATATAGCCGTACTAATTTAATGTCATGGTCGATCCATGAACGATTATTTTGATTTCAGAATAAGATCGTAGAACTGATTGACAATATCGACTCTATTTCAAGTCTATTCCGTTTTGATTTTATTTTTAATTCGGTAACGTTTTCTCCTTCCCAGTCGAAGCCGACGCTCTGTAGCAGCTGAAAATAAATCGTGTAGAGGAACAATCGGTATTCTTTCGCTCTATAATTCCCGTCGACAATTAAAATCGTAAATTCCCCGTTCGAATCACTTTGATTGAAAACAAATAATGGCGATCGCACTTCAGTGGCGCACGATCGGACGGCCGCTCGTTTTACTATTCGGCACGGCGTCGAAAGAAGAAAAAAAAAGAAACGCTAATACCTTAAACACCGCTGCTCCTTTTACAAAACGGAATTAACAGCAAATTCGTTCATCTTGAACACCGACTAACGAAGAATAAAAAAAAAGTTAAAAAATAAATATCGAAAGACGTGGGCACTTTAAGCTGAGCAGTGAAAGAGGGTAAATGGATATCTCGTCTGAGCAGAGGATCAACTGAAAGATTGTGAGAATGGAGCGGCTGAAGGGGGCGCGCGAGGGGCATGGAGGGTGGCCGACGTGCGAGGGACACACAGAGACTCAACTTTAATTGAAAACGACAAATCCGTCTATTGAAATGGTAATCAACTACTAGGGGAATCCTATTAAGATCAACTCACTACAAACAAATCAATATTACGTGTGATGTTGAAACATAACTCTTATCGAAACACAAAGTCGCTACTGAAAATTCATAGATGAGCTTCGCTCTGTCACGCGGTGCGGCGCTGTCGGACGATGACGGTAATTATTTTTTTGTTCGCCGTTATCGAGACATCCGTGCTGCTGTGCACTGACAACGGAGTGAGCTGTTTCGATTTCGTTTTTTTTTTATATATATGTTTTTTTGTTTTTCGAGAAACGGACACTAGAACTCCGTCGGAGAAAAACATTCACAGAACGAATCGTAGCAGAATTTTCATCGTACAATAGAAAAATATTTCTAAATACATCGATTATTTTCATTTCACACGAACGACAGCGATTTTTCTTATTAAGAGTATTTAATGATACATCATTGATCGTTTTCGTTCGCTGCTTATGCGCATTTCAATAGAAATGCCATCGTATTAAGGAGTACAGGAAAATCCGATTCCTGACCAGATTTCACTGTATCTTCTACGCTCTGAAAGTAACACCATTGCTATCGAAATAGACATAACCAATGACAAAAACGAGCAATAATAGAATCGTTTTGACTAGGAACATTTATTGCGATTTGTAAGGGAGTGAAAATTCATTCATGAAAGTAATTTGAGTCACAGTGGTTTATATTTATAGTTACGGTTTTAAACTCGAAAAATTTCTAGATAATTTTGATAAAATAAAATGTTTTAAATAGAATAAGACTTAAATATGTATCTGTCTATTTTTTTTTTTACTGAAATGTATTTACATCCGCCGCGTTATTCATTTTGATAATTCAATAGTTTATAGTTCAAATGAAAATGTGTCATTATTTTATATATGATTACTTGTATAAATAATAAATTTCAGTGAGACTACTTCAGAACCTTACAAAAGTACGTATCTTCACAAACAAATTCTTTTTGATTCGACAAAAATCTTCAACTGCTGATCATTTTTCGTTTGTCGGCTGAAAAAACAATTCATCTGTGAAATTAGCTACTGCCAGAACTGTATTGTGAAAAATATATTTTTTTTAAAAAAATAGAAAGAGTCGAATTTAATGAGCTGTTATATCAAGTAACGAAATAATTATTATTTAAATTCGACTAGGAAGAATATCGCCATTATCGTTATTGCGATCCCCAGTAATACAAATGTTTCTGACATTTCGATGTATCTAATTCCTCGCAATTTTTTTCAAACCATATTCATTTCTGTCACTGATTTCAAAAAAGAGTTCATTAACAAATTAATTAACGTCTGCAAGTGCGTTAAAATAATTTATCTGATTCGAAAATTCGACTTCAATCGAGTTGAGAATTAATTAATTAATAATAAAACTTGTTTCACTTCATCTCTGAATTTAAAAAATTTAGACAGTTCGCTAACATAAATATTTTAATCCGATTTTGAGAAACTCGTCTAACACAAACATATTTTCTTTTAAATCCGTATGTTTTTCATCGAAAGAAATTACACATTATGTATATATGTGTATATATATATATATGTATATAATACGTGTAATTTACAAATCCACTGTTTACGTTACAAACTATAAACGAACGTATATAAACTCGTTCAAGTGATTTGTCAATTGACTAAGATCTTAATTAAACTTAAAAGCCATCGAATAAAACACCAAACAAACAAGTGAATGTTGAAATACAAAAGAGGTACCGACAGAAAGGAGTTAATAAGGGTGCGAACTTGTAAAGATATCAACACCTCTGCACAAGCAACAACGCTTAAAGTATACGAATGTATGAGAAGTTTGTAACGTAACTCACAGCTGTCAAAACATAATAGACACTCGCTCGTCTCGCTGTACATACATACATTTATATTATGTATATGTATATATATATATATATATATATATATATGTGTATATATGTGTGTATATATATATATACACATACATATATATGTATGTACGAGAGACGAGTTGATGTAGATGTTCAAGTGGCAACGTGTTAAAGTCATTATCCACTGTAGCTTCAGTTATACACTCTCTATTATTTCATGTTTTACGGTTTATGGGATGTGTTGTCTATAATTTCGTCTATTTTGTGTCCGATTCTTTTTCTCTATGCTTTCGTACATCACTCTTGTACACATACACACACACACACACACACACACATATATATATATATATATATATATATATATATATATATATATATATATATATATATTTATATATATATATATTAAAGAATATATATATATATATAGATATATATATATATATATATATATTAAAATATATATATAGATAGATATATATATATATATATATATATATATATTTAAATATATTATACATATATATATATATATATATATATATATATATATATATATATATATTATTTAAATATTACTTCTACCAAGAAATTCTGTAATATTTCATATTTAATCTAATTGTTAAAAAAAATAAATGATGCATGACTTCTTCTTTACATTAATTACTGTGTCTACAAAAAATTTTGTAATTCTAATCAAATTATGAAACATTTCTCATATTTGATAACAAACTGTCATATTATATATATATATATATATATATATATATATATATAACAAAACACACACACACACACATATATATATATATATATATATATATATATATATATATATATATAGATAGATTTAAATATCACTTCTACCCTGGAATTCTGTAATATTTCATATTTAATCTAAATGTTAAAAAAATTAAATGATGCATGACTTTTTCTTTACAATAATTACTGCAATTGTCTATAAAAAATATTGTAATTCTAATCAAATTATGAAACATTTCTCATATTTGATAACATAAACTGTCATTATATATATATATATAATTTCTGTAAACTCAATAAAAAATTTGCTACTGACAACGATTCGATTTACTCTTTCTGTCATCAAACAATAGTTGCGCTACACCTTTCAAGACAAGAACGGATAGAAAACGATTGTTATCTATTGATTAGATGAGAAAATGAAATCGAACTTACAATCCAGAATTTATCTGATAACTGAATAATTTAAATCCGTGCTTAGAAACTGTTCAATAATTTTACACTTGTATTACACAACCGCGGATTGATAGATATGACGTCGATTTCAATCGGACAGTCTATTCAAACACGTTTATTTCATATAAAATATTATTCTTGAATGTTGAGCATTTGTATTTTGCATATTTCCGTGTATATATATATATATATATATATGTACGTATATAAACGTGCACAAGTACTCCGTGCGATCCGCGCACGTCACTGGCGCCCTTATTATTTATTGTTAATTTCAAACCGCACCGTGTAAAAAGTAAACGCGGTCGCAATAAACGCCGGAATATTCTTTTTTATTCGGTTTCTAGCTAAAACTTTCAGCTACTTCGATATGAACTCAACATAAAAGACATACACGTCATAAAACCGTAAATTGGGTCCTGCGCTCGTCGACACTTCCCTCTTCGTTCTCTCCGCGTCGCGCGCCCACCCCGCCCCCGGGGGCCGGAGAACCCGGCTATATAATTTCAGGTTAGAGTCGACTTGTTACGAGCGCGAGTCTCTAAACGAATAACCCGAACTTCCGGTATAAACGCCGCGCTTTTGTTGCGGCAAAGTAGTTTATTTTTTATTAAAAGCTAAATTCCGAAGAACAGTGTGTCGTAATAACGTGCTCGTATATAATTCACCGTGTTAAATTCGGTGGGCAATTTCATAGAGCAACTCCCTGGGAACGGAGAGTCTAATGAAACACAACCCGCAGCGGCCGGCTCGAAATTGCTGTAAAACTTAAGCCCGTCCCGAGACATGCATGATTTTAAATTTTAAATATAAAAAACTTTTCTTATTTCGCAAAAGAGTGGAACATGTATTAAAATTTAAAAAGCTCATTTTCCACGGCGACACCTTGTACGGGCGAGTGTGGCGGCCTCGCCGCGTATTTAGTGCGCCTGTGGCGGCGGCGGCGGCCGTCGTCGTCGCGGCGGCGGTGGGTGTCGGGCGGTGGTTGCGCGATATTAAGTTTTGACGTGGGCGACGGCCCGGACGTGGCGGAAACGCGGCGGACGCGGGGCCGACGGCGACGGCGGCGCGCACTCACTTCATTTGTACTTTATTCTTTAATTTCGCTTCGCGTACGAGTACAGGAAATTTCGTCACCATCGCACGGGGTGGTCTGCACATTACACGAGTTCTGTTTTAAAAAAAAAAAGATTCGACGAACTTTCGCTTTCGGCCGCCACTTTAAAAGTTACGCTAACGTTCATGTAACTTCGTCTGTTTGTCTCTGTCTGTGTGCGTGCTTGTGTTTCTTTCCTTCCGTCTGATTTTCGGATAGCGCTCAAGGTTGATTCAACAGTTTACGAGACCGTCGCGAAAGAAAATTAGCGCCACAATTTTTTCGTTTGTGCTGAATTCTTAATTTATGTGCGGAACGCCGCCACCCGAATTTCGTGTTTGTGCTCGGCGTGTCTTTTACGATTTTAATCGAATTCGACTCGAAGATGAGCTTCGTTCCATTGAAAATAAACATGCCCGTTAATAAGCGATCGGACCAAGTATTACGGATATGCGGTTTTGATTTTATTTTAACAACTCTTAAATATCTTTCATCATCCTTGAAATTTATCCCTAAAATAAAATACTCAGATGTAAAATACATTAGATGAAAATATTTGTATTCGTGTTCAAAACAATTTAACATTTTCACTAGCTTGCTGAAGAAGCGCATAAACTATTGTTTAAAATATTATAAGATTTTTCAAGAAATAAAGAATTAAAGATATTGTATGTGTGACTAAGCAAACATATGCAGACCTTCTGCGACGTCAAACCGCACACACTTATTAATTTAATGATAAGTATATTTTATTTAATAATGATCAATGCAGATCCTATTTTGAATTGTACTGCAGACTAACAAATATTTTAACCGATACTGTTTATTGACAGCGCGACAAACAGATGAAACTCGTCTATGTACACTGGCCTGCTACGATAGATGCAATTCGTATCGTATGCACTGGCCAGCTGCGATTTTAAAGCAATTTTTACTTCCGATACTGAATACTGACACTCGGGTCTTAACAATTGTCAATCCTGTAGACAGAATAACTAGTCTATTCTTTCGTGTTCTTTACTGTTGTGTATTTTTTAAATAAAAATTCGATAAATATTAGGTCGGTGCATAAATAGTTACGGTTTTTACGTATCGAGTAAAAACACGTATGTATCAGTTAAAAATTGTATTCATTGTTCAAAATAAAGACCATTGGCCCGCGCACATTTCTCCCAACGGGAAACATGTTCGTTTATTCGTACAAGATAAAATTATGGAGTTTTAGAATAAAAGAATTCATCGAAAACGCTTTTGAGCCGATGCTGGATATTTGAAAACCTTCTCTCATAGGAACTGACTCGAGTGTTTAAAAAAATGATAATCTGTCGGAGACAGGTCCGGAGAATAAGGTGGGTGAGGTAAGGTTTTATAACTGAGTTCATTTAATTTTTTTAAAATCATTTGTGAGACGTGTGGTCGGGCGTTGTCAAGAGGAAGAATCAGTCCTCTTCGATTGACCAATGCTGGTCGTAAACGATACGATTCCGCATGCATTTGTTTCAATTTCCTGAAAATATTTTTCTGCTGTTATTGTTTCACCAGGATTTATGTAGTTGTAGTGAACGATACCACTCACCGACCACCAAACATTGACCATAATCTTTTTTTCACGACTTAGGAATCCGTTTCGATGTTCCTCCTCGGTCTAGCCGCTGTGACGAACGATTCCGACTGTTGTAGAGAATCCATTTTTCATCACATGTGACAATGCGATCGAGAAACAGATCATTTTTGTTACGCAAAAGAAGCGCAGAGCAGACTCGCTCGGTCGCCGAATCGCTCGATGTTCGTTTAGTTCATACGGCACCCATTTATCAAGCTTTTGTGTTTTTTTCAATCAGGTTCGAATGTCTACAGACTGTCGAATGATCAACATTGAGTTCCTCTACCACCTCTCAAGTTGTCTCACGTGGGTCCGCTTCAATAATGGTTCTTAAATCATCATTGTCTATAGTTGAAAGACGTCGACGACCCTCTTCATCATCGAGGCTTTCGTTTCCATCTCGAAATTTGTCGAACCAGTGTTGAGCTGTACGTTCATTAATTGACTGTTTGCCAAAAACAAATTTGATATTTCGGACAGTTTCTGTTAATTTACGTTCTAATTAAAATTCATACAATGAAATCGTGCGAATTTGTTTTTCCACTACTAATTTAAGAGGTTATATCTGACAATATTAAAGAATGGAAACAATAGACATTAATTAAAATCAGTAATGCTGATCTCATTGTTTACAATGATGGTCACATGACTATAACAAAAGATGACGGTAACTAGAAAAATGGGCGTTGAATATAAAATGTAATAAAGACCGCACACCAATCTAATAGTCACCCGTTTCGATGATATCGAAACTTAAACAAATATTTTGTATCTATTCGTAAACATTCTGATTATCGAAAACGATTTTTGTACAAATGTTCTTTCATGAATGGTTTCCGCTTTACAAGCCACAAAAAAAGCGTTTCTTGTCGAAAATGTCCAGTAAATTACTGTCGATCATTTTTGATGCTTGTTATTTTTTAATCGAGCGCCGTTGAAATGCATAAAAGCGACAATCAAAAATATTCATTAGATATCAATTGGACATTGGCGGCTTCGTAGAACAAAAAATAGATCTCCATAAGTTAATTGGAAAAAATGTACGGATACATTTGCCCGGTGTATATTCTTTGATTTAGAAACAACACAAATCTGATTCAATTCAATTACGAGTCCTCCTCTCGTGGAACAAACGCGGCCGGTTGCACGGCGAACGCGCAGTCATAACGTATGGAGAAGAGAGTGCACGCTCGCGCTGAACTACATTTTCACGTTGCGGAATGCATTCGGCGCTCGTGTACATGAACAAAACCGAACTAAGCTTTTTAAACTACATCATAATATAATCGCTCGTCGTTCGGACTGTGACGCGCGCGGAGCCGCCGACGCCGACACGCGTCACAGTCGCGCGGCGCGCACTAGGAACGTGCATTTGCGTCGTTAAATATTTATTTCAGTGCCGCGTGATATGTTTTCAGTGATGCGGTCTGGAAAAATGTGTAGTTATGTTTTTCGGGGTGTGTTTTTATTTAGTCATGTCTAGACGTACAATGAAAACTTTTCGTTCATGTCGACGTGTTTTCATTTATTGATTTGTCGCTCTCGTCTCGCGAAAAACAACTTGACACGCATGAAATTTTTCTTAGATATATATATATATATATAACAAGTATTATCCTATAATATCCTCGATTAGATGATTCCAAGTTCACCTATATACACTCACGATGCCAATTATTGTATGCACGATAATAGCAGATATATATGTTCATAAATAGAAAAATAGGTTTTATAAAGTTCAAACTGATTCGATATAATATTAAAGGGAGTGAAAACATACGTACATATCCTCATTCAAATATGATCAGTATGATATAATCCTAACGTTTTTTGTTCGGGTCCCGTCGGATTAATTCCTCTGATCTTTTTCCACGCACGCAATGATCTTTCTAATCTGCTGACACTCTTGATATTTAATTTATTTGGCCGCTGATCGATATTTCCCACTCACTATTTTCAATAAAAAAAAAACAACAGATTATGTAAACACATTTTTAGTTATCTTCTTCGATTCGGTTTCGTTAAATTACTGTCATTGTACTCATCTACCAATCATTCGTTCTTAAACGACATCTTGTGGCGGGTGTACGATATTCTGTATCGCTGATAATCAGAAGGTGATTAGAATTGGATTCACTGGGGCATCTGTGGAATTTTTAAAAAACGGTTTTGTTTAATTCCTGCTAGTATTATCTGACTCTTCAATTCTCCACTTTTCCAGTTCTTCAGGAGTATTTGCGATAATAACTATATCACATAGCGAAGCGGACGTGATTCAATCTTTTATTTTTATCCTTTAACCTTCACGGTGATGCGATTTGAACACTTCTTCAAGAACTGCTGCGAACAATTTGCATTTCCCTATCTCGCACCTCTTTCAATTTTGATTTTTCTTGTTTGATGCGGTTGGATTTTTTATATCTGTTACTTAGAATATATATATATATATATATATACATATATGTGCGAATATAAATTAGTATACGTAGTGGAGTGAACACGTCAATGGAGTCATCTTAAGCATGGCAAACTGAAATAGTGGAAGCGTGTATGTAGATTCTAGTTGTACGCACCGCTGGGTCCGACGTATCTACAAAGGTAGTCGAACACCTGCACGCAGGAAGAGGGAACGAAAACGATGGTCGTTATTTCAGTGCGGCTCGCTAAATGTCTAACCAGCCAACACAAAAATCATTCTTCAGTCAAGCTTGCACAATAAAGCTTCACTTACGAGCCGTTACGATGTGACTTGTAAATATACATTTTCAGATCCAAATAGGCCACGTATGTACATATATACATATGTGTATATATATATATATATATATATATACATACGTGTATATATATATATATATATATATATACATATATATATATATATATATATATATATATAAGTATATAAAGAGAGAGAGAGATGTTTCGAAAAATATATTGAAAAAATGTTTCTTTCACGTCCGTATTCATCAAATTCCACTGAAATTGTTTTCGAACAACGACATAAACATCCGAAAACTAGAAACGCCACGCTTTGTGTCGACTGCCGTCAGAAACTGGTTGAAACACATCACCGATAAACATAATAAAATCACTCGGCGTGTACGATGTTTGAATACGTTCACGGATCGCCAAGCAGGCAATTAAATACGGTTAAATGTATGCAGTTCTACGCGAGCGTCTCTCACTCTCTCTCTCTCCTCTCGTCCGATATCGACAATTCACTGTCGAAGCCCATTGTAGGAGATGGTTGCCAGGTGACTCATATCTATGCCGATTGTTACAGTGATCAGCTTTCGCTTGATCTGCGCCGATAATTGCTGCAAGCCGCAAACTTACTCTTTTGTTATACGTCGTCTGTAATGAAAGAAACTCGACAACATCTTTTTACCTGTATTTATTTTCGTCTATCAATTTATATCCGTATTTATTTATATATCGATCTGGTGTCTATAAGTGGATGGCTCAGTGGTTAATAAGAGTAGGAAGACAGTAAAAAAAAAGTGTTTTGGCAAACACGACAAATACTATTTCTGTTGAATTTGTTCTACGATTTGTGAGCGAGCTGATTAATTAATTAACTTGCGATTTTAATATATGAAAAATTAATTACATTCCAAAAGATGTAACGAAATAATTCGATCAAAAATTGCCTTACACTGATCAACTTCAGAGACATTCGAATACACTAAAAATACATTTCGAATTTTAACGTCGCATCAGTCAGTATAGAATAAATTGTATTAATTGAAATAAAAACTGCTCGATTCAGTGCAATTTTCCTAATAAGCAAGTCAACTATTTATCACTCCGTTACAACATGTGGAGTTTGTGGTGTTGATGGCGGTTTGAAGATTTCTTTTTTTTATAGATCGTCTCTTTTCAAAAGCTATCGAGACGCTCGAACGAATGACGATTTTTCGGCAACATATCTAGATAATAAGATGGATGAGGTAAAGTGAAATCCGAATTTGTTGAAATTCTGGCATCTCGTACAAACGAGAGTTATAAATAGAGAGAAAAAAAATACGATCTGTCTGTCTAACTGAATCTTTGTATTCCTTTCACAACTTCGAATGAATTTCATCCAGTTCTATACTGTACTTCTTTCAGCAGATCGCTTCATCCGATAAAGGAAACTAGCGGACGATACCGGTTATAGATTAGCGAATAATCACAATCGTCGAACGATACGGGAGAAAGATTCTCCAGAAACAGCCGAAGAAAAGAACAAGTCTACGAAGAAGAATAGAAAAATACCAAAAAAGAAACAAAAGTTGACGATGATGATTGATTTGTTTTATCTAGATATTGTTCTATACCTAATTGAGTAACATTTTCTATCTAATCTAGATTATTCGAGAGTTCATAAACTAATTGATTCTATGGACTCGTGTTTTGATCTGACGCATTCAACAGACTGGTACGATTGATTCGACGATATTTATGAATATTGTAAAATGTATCAACTGACAAATGACAAAAAATATACGTAGTATGTTTCCTAACAAGAAACGAAAACTGGTCTAGAAAGAAGAATTTATAAAATAAAATCTTAATATTGCGAACTATACACAAATATTCTTTGTTTCTGTTTTTTCCGCTTCCGCTCTTGTCTTCTGACATCATCATATCGGTACTGAGTACCCGTCTGAAGATGGCGAGAGGCGAAACCGGTAACGGAAGAACAGAACAGAAACAAAGAATAGTGATCTCGAGAAAAAGAGAAATAAATTAAAATCCATTCACACAGAAACGGAACAAATTACAAAACATCTATTAATATGGAATATCTAATGTATATATATATATATATATATATGTGTGTGTGTGTGTGTGTGTGTGTATGTAACGTGAAAAAGCCGATAGTTGCAATTAGAGGCCATTATTTCGAGCGCGTCGCTAAAATCATAAACACACATCGATTGAATCTGAGTCGATAATACATCACGGAATGCTCGGCACTGTCATCATTATTCATTTAAGTGAAGCTTATCGTCGAGCGAACAACATTATTGAACAAACCTGTTTAGCGGCCGAGAGAGCTCCGGCTCGACGCCACCCGCCCCGTTCCGGTCGTCCCGGAGCCGGCGGGGCGACGGCGACGCGGAAAAAAAAACCTGAAAAGTGTCATCGGTGCGACCACAGCACGACACTGTAACCAGTGACTGCAGCGACGGCGTTCGCTTCACCATGGCAACCGCGTGAACAATCGTGTTTATTTGTCCTCGGGGGGACGTAACAAAACAGCATCGTCGCTTGGCTGCCTCTGATAAGACCGTCAGATATTTATATAATAATAACCGTGTTGGCGCTGGTGTTTCGCGCGCGCGCTCGACAGCGACGGACGTATGCGGGCGGCGCGTCCGTGCGACGAGGACGCGCACACGTATAAATATCGAGCGAGCGAGATGTCGGCCGTATCGTCTCAGTCAAACGCGCTCCGCTGATTGGTGTGTGGTTTCACGATACACGGGAAATAATTTGCATGTAATAGGAATGCGAGATTTTAGGGGTTCATCGTTTGTTCATGATACCCTATGCCTGTACTAATGATTTCATACTATTCCGTGAAAGATGCAAACGATACAGAGAGACAACACACACACACACACGTACGTGTATCGCGTGTGTGTGTGTGTGCGTGTGTGTACATCTAAATTAAGATGTCGAGGAAAATGATTCGAATTTAGTTCGGGTCTCGACAATATGACCGAACCGGCACGTTGAAATATTAGTTTTTGGCGCACACTTACAAGATTTAATTTATTCGAGATAATCGTCCATGATTTGCTGATTTCATTAAAAATATATCGATGTAAAAAAAGATCTCTCTCTACTCGGTTCATTTAGATCAGCTTCAAAAGTATAATCGATCACATATACAAGATATAAATGATTCATTTTTAAATTGCAACAAATATCTCTATGCTTATCGATTGGACACTGGGCATGGAAAGCTGTTATTTTAAACAAATTTAAGGCGAGTTTTTTTCAGTGAAACCATCTCTTTCGAATTAGAAGTGTGTATGTGTATTAAAATGATATAATGTATAATTTTTAATGGCATCACAGAGAAGCACATGCATTGTAGGCTCCTATTGATGTAGATTATTACTACCCTCAACTATCAATACGCTTTTATATTCAAATAATTGACCAGTTTGGAACAGAAATCACATCGAGCAATGCAAATTGTATTTTCGTTTCAATTATTTCTAAATCTTCGAATTAATACCGATTTTCCACTCGAATTTCAATATATAATAATTATCGAATTGAATTGTATTTAATATATAAATTGAAAGATCAAATATGTAAGATGGCTGTTGCGATAAGTAATTTTTTTCAATAATATATTATAGGCAGATTCGCTTCGTGACAACGTAGTTTTTAAATTTTTTATTATGTAAATCGTTGGAATTATAGTTGATTGTGATCAGTGATGACAATATACATGTTTTGCAAACCCAAACAGATCTTTTAAGAACGACTGATTTTATACACAATAAAAGAATTCGATTTTACAACGAGATAATTGATTCGACGGTTTGTTATTTCTTTATTTCAAAGTAAGTCGAACGCCTACTGTCTCTCATTTCAGTACTTGAAGGGGAGATATCCGATGAAATATAGAAAATAATCAAGATGTCAAATTTAGATGTTTTGATTGAAAAACTAAAAATAAAAAACGGATCCAATAACGAAATAGATATTACACTATCCATTTTTTAATACAAAATACAGATTTGTACAGAGTCTTTATTGTTTCGGTATTCTTTCACCGCGAGAAGATTAATATTATAGAAATAAAGTATCTGGAAAGAGGAGAATAAATGCACTTCTGTAGAGACAACTCGTCGCATCTAATCAGTAGCGATCATTTTTCCGTAGTTGAGCACCTATTTATATTTGAAACTACTTGAAGTTGACACTTGTATCAAAAATAAATTATAGAAACCACAAATGAGAACAATTACAAATAAGATTTCTTATTAATCACCGTTTGTCATAGTTTTTAAATTATTTTAAAATTATGTCGCATATATATATATGCTTAATGATTTTTTATTTCTTCAGTAAACTTCTTATAGTTTTCTGATATTCAATTTCTACTTTTTGTATATTATTCATTATTTTATTTTATAATTAATTCGTATTTATTATTTTTCAGCTCCCAGTCAGTGATTCCTATTGCCCATTATTTGTCTTACATGTCGATTTCAAACACTCTTTACTGTTATGCTTGCATTAGAGTTTTTCGTGTCTCAATGTTTTGGAGACGATCGCATCGAATCGAAATGCAAGGAGGACGATCGATAATGCTTTACTGAACGTTTGTGATAAAAAAAAGATCCTTTGTGCTTTGTAGAGTGAAAAAAGAAGTCGTTTGTGAGGCTATATCCGTGATCGTTATTCGTTTTCGTTTTTATTCTATTCTTTATCTGTTTCATGTTATTCATAAAATATATTTTTCATGTCTGTGTCTGTCCTGTTGAAAATCACAGAATTATTTTATCATTAATGCAAAACTTTTTAACTTTTTTGGTTTATGAAAAAATTAAAAGCATCTATTGATTGGAATCGATCAGGAGAATATTCGACAATGTACTATCATAAGTATTTGTTTAATGAATTCAAATATTTGTATTTTATTTTATGCCCGTGTCTCTGGCTTTGAATTGCCCGTCACTTCTCCTTGTAGTCACTATTTTTCCTTTCCACTATCGGTTTCGTGTATTCCGCGATCGACCTGAGAAAATGGCGACTTCAAGGCGAAGAGACAAACAATTCGTTTTTAATTATTCGATTCGGCGTTTCGTCTCCATACGAAATTTACTGTAATCGAATTCGGAAAGAGGACGTTCATTGCGATGAAGGTTCGATGCAAAAAATAAACAGAAACGGGATTCCTCTTCCTCTCGACCCGTCTCGGCCGCTCCGCGTCGCCTTTTTTTTATTATGTCATCTTATAGCGTGCAGTTAATTTTATTGGCGAATCGTTAGTTTATATCGGATATTTGCGACGATCGAATTGTAACCGGAGGGGGAAAAAAACGAAACGAAACTGTGATGATACGAAAACGACAAAAAAGCAAAATCACACGTCGAGTCGACGTATCGAAATAATAATCTGAGCCAATTATGTTTTATTGCCAACTCGGATGTCCGCCTCTGGTCAAATGGACAGTTTACACCAAGAAATAGATATTTTATATCGGATTCGATAAATGTACATGAAAACGAATATCGTGTCTAAAATGCGTGCTCTCTTATTTGTATTTGTATATATATATATATATATATATATATATATATATATATATATATATATATATATATATATATATGTATGTATGTATATATCGGATCATCTTCGAATCGAAACGCGGTAACGAAAATTTTATACGGACAATATATAAAGTGTTATGGTTAGATTTTATTGTGTACGCATTTAGATAAAGTATATAGTTTATTGTTACTGAAAAACGTTACTTCTGTTACGTTTATGAGTATATATTTGTACAGATATGTGCGTTATATATTGTACGCTCGAGTGATATTTTTTTTAAAATTACTGGTCTTTGTTTTCATATTTTTGTTCTCTTTTTGATGTTTTTTTTTTAATATATTTCGTATTTTATTTGTTCGACAGATACGCGGACTTGACGTTCTGCAAATAAATAAGATGTGTATTTTTAGGTCGCGTACACACACGCACACACACACACATATATATATATATATATATATATATATATATATATATATATATAACATCTATTAAATTTGAAACTACTTACATATGACGTTTGTATCGAACCGATCTTACAGAGACCAAAAATAAGAATGATACAAAGAATGATTACAAATAAGTTTGCTTATTAATCACTGTTTATCATAAGTTAAATTATTTGAAAATCTACTCAAAATTCGACAAATTGCATTTTATTAAAAAATATTTCATGAAAAACTCCACTTTAGACAAAAGAGTATTCAGAATCAAATAAACAAATGGTTGTCCGACTCGGACTCGATTATTCAAAAGGTTACATTTCACAGACATCAAACTGCCAGCTGTATTTTTTTGGACATTTGTTAAGTTTTGACATTTTCATATTTATTTGTGGATTCGTATACAACAAAACAACGCAGCGAAATAATACGATTGTACTATGAAAATGGTCGTCCAACAAGAAACAAATTTGGAAATTATTCACGATATTTGTTCTTGACATGCCCGCCCATCCGAATCGACAATTCTTTGATTAATGAGTCGATTTGAAGAGACCGGATCGGTTAAAGGTAAACGAACACCAGAACGTGTTCGTAGTGCTCGTTCTGAAGAAAACATCGGCTTGGGTTGTGAAAGTGTATCTGAAAATCCAGCCAGGAATGTCGATTCGACGACATTCGGAGCAATCGGGCCTTTCACCCCTTCACGGACGACCTCGTGGCATATTCTGCATAAGAATTTATTGCTGAAGGTCTATAAGGTTCAATTAACGCAATAATTGAAGCCAGATGACAATTCACTGCGTCGGAGATTTATACACTTGATACTGGGACAACATCACGGTTTTTCTGAAAATAAGTCATCTTTAGCGAAGGAGCTCATTTCGAACTCTCCGGCCGCGTTAATAAGCGAAACTGCCGAATCCGGAGCGAAGAAAATCCGCAGGTGATTGTTGAGAAGTCACTGCACACAGAAAGGGCGACTGTTCGGTGCGCAACTTGATCCGGTAGAATAGTTGGTCCTTACTGTTTGAGAATCAGGCAGGTGAAACGATTAGGGTGAATGAAGGAAGATACCGAAACATGACAATCATTTTTTTGTGAAGAGGATTCGATGATATTGATCTTGTGGAGGGTATGCGGTTCCAGCAGGAATGAACCATATGGACGTCGGAACAATTGATTTATTGAGGATGAAATTTCCCGTTTGCGCTATTTTCACAAATAGAGACATTGATTTAATACCGTCGGACTGCTTTTCTAGCTACCACGTTAAGGGACAGGTGCACGCCAATAATAATAAAACAATTTCCGACTTAAAAGATGAAATCCGAAGAGTAATTGGCGAGATAGAGCTCCGGTTATGTAGGGATATTATTGAAAATTTTAACAGAAGAACGGCTACTTGTAAGAAGGCACACGTCGGTCACTCAGACGATATTATCTTTCATTTACAAACGGCACGCTCCCAACTATTATCTACAGTAAATTAACGTGAAATCTCGGCGCAAATTCTGAGCTTCAATTCAAATTAAATTATCGCGTCTATATTCGGAAAACCTGTCTAGCGCTAAATATTATTAGACAAAGACAGGTCGCGTCACAGAACACAAAAATGAATCGAGGGCACGCCGTGTCTCTTATTAATCGGCTCTCTAGTACCGGCACTGATTTTGTAGCATGATTTAGATTTTTCAATCGTAAAAAAACGATACTGGAATATTTAAATGCAATCAATCTGAATACATAATTTATTTGTTTTGAAAAAAGAAAAATCGCAGTTCGATGCTTACAGTATACAATTCTTGTGTAATTTGCAAACATTTAAAATTCATACATTTATGGCATTGTTGTAAATTTACACATGCACCGAAAAATTGATGTTGTGTCGAATTTCAGATATTGCAATAACAATGTGAGGATCTGTTAAAGGAACGTGCGTCTTCTACGATTTTCTTGCACTCTCCGGTCGAATACTTTTTAGTTTTTCGTACTTAGTTCGATCCGCAACGCATGCGAACGTCCCGTCGACGATTAATCATACAAACAGATAAATCGTCACATCTCGACGTTCTATATCCACACTTCGTTAACGGCGGATGTGTGTTGCAGTGTGTGCATAAACGGAGTTGGTTACAACAACAACAACAACGTCGGTATCCGACCGACCGACCGGCAGGCAGGCAGGGAGGCGAACCGTGTGACACTGGTGACAATGTTGGTGTGAGATATGATATGGTAGAGCTGGTGAGCCGACGGGCGGTTTCGGCTTAACGGCGTTGTTAAATCACGTTAATTAACTGATAACCGGTGCCGAGCGCGCAAACAAAACACGATAATTTACCGCTAATTGCGTCAGAACATTATTCGAAAATTATCGTTCGCTACGCAGTAATATCAGCCGACACTTACACGCCATCTGAGCAAGCGAAACGTAGTTTTGGATCAAATCCGACGGAATGCGCGCGTGCGAGGCGCGAGCGCAACGCGAGTCCGCGCCCTTGTTCCGGTCTCGCGGCGGTGGATCGCGACCAGTCCGGTCGGATGCGATCGATTCGAAATCATTCGCTCGCTCGCATCGACAGGCGTCACACTCGAATCGTCGAATGATAATCGTCGATCGTATTCAGTTTAGAAGATCGTTCCGATTTAATGTTTACAGACAGAGTGGATGACGAACGAGAATGGAGAAAGGATACTCCGGCCGATCTGAATCTGATAACTATGACATAATTTTTTTAATTCTACATAAAAATAAACGCATTACGTGCAAACTGGTTTCTTTAAACGTTCTTTGAAAGAATGAGAGAATCGATCGAAATAGAAACAGGAAAGCATTCGAGGAAAATCAAATTTAATGATTGTAGAAGCGCTGCAGAAAAGACAAAGAGCCGTTTAAACTAAATGTGGTAGAAAAATCATTTTCGGTCAGTTTATATCCAGTCTGACGTACAACAAAAGAAGTGAATAATTTATAAAGGTTTTATTTAATTAGTAAATTCGGATTCAGCTGTGGAGTTCTCTGTGCTTCGACTCTCTGAAGATGATGGCACCACCTTTAAAATTCGTGTACGCAACAATCAAAAATGATTTATTGTACGTGAATGAAGGAGAGAGTCGTTTGTGAAATGGAATTTGGCCATAGTATCGGAACAGGGTTGTGAATCAGCTGTAAATTATACCAATTTACATTTTATTTGTTTATGATAGGCTTATGAATATATCAGTGTAAGTGTCAAGAGAGATTCCATCGAATAAATATATGTGAAACTAATTACAAGTAGATATATTCAGAAAGTTAGAATTTAAATCCATTTTCTAGTAGATAGAAACAGTTTAATCGTACGGATAGCTTCTGTCTTGTCCCTTTACTATTATATTTTTAATAAACTTTTTTCATTGACTTATTCTGGATATTAAAATAGGAACCATACGGAATCAGTGAATTGATTCTAAAACGTTTCAAGTTTGAAATTTTCCCAGTGAAGTTCTGCTACCGTGGACGGATTCACATTCACAAATCAATTTTTCACTTTTCGTTCCACGAACCACAAAGAAAATGTTTGTTTCTATATTGAAAGTTTTGTCGCCTCGAACACTTGGTTTATTTGAAAATTGTGTCTATTGATTCTGCATTAAAACTTTCGCGAATGATTTCCTTTTTCGTTTCCATAAATCGCACGAGAAGATTTTCTAATCAAAACCGGTCTACAAATCGTTACCGGTCATTTTTGATCGTTGTTTATATGTATTCAGACATCGATTCTATCATCTCAAGTGAGCTAACGTACTGAAAAATCGAATATAAAAATATTTGTCTCTCTTGCTTCACATTTACAATCATTATACTTTTATTCTTCTCGAATACTTTCCTGTTTCTATTTCAATTGATTCTGTTATCGATTTTAAACTGTGTTTAAAAAAATCAAATTTCTGTATACAGTTAAAAGGCATTTGTTCCTTCACTGTTGTTTATCTTATATAAATCTATTTTCTTGGATTTTATCTCTATCGTAAAACACTTTAAAATGCAGAGAAATCGATAAGTGGTGGGTTTAACCCGTTGTGCACGAATCACGAGTGAATTGAAAAAAAAAACACTTTTTCAGTCAATCACGAGTTTGATTCGTGCACTCTTTATATAAGTTAAGTGTACATGTTTTGTGTGTCAGCTATCAGGTACATATTGTGTAGTGATCGTTTTTGAAATTGTATCACCTTACTTACGTGAAAAAAATGCAGAAGGAAAAAACGAAAATTTGAAATTGACGACGAAGAAAATGGAAAAATAAAATAAGTTATTAAGCGATAAAAGTATCGAAAGTGAAAAAAGAAAGACATTTGTGACGAGATCTTAAAACCGTGTAAGACGACTAGTAGGTTCAGAATGTGAAGAGACTGGCAATATATCAACTGGTATTTCCTTATTAAAATAAAATGCAGATGACTGGCAGTGGTGAGATTGCGATAATGAACCAGAAGTATGGGATAATGAAGAAGCATCAGGAATAAACTCGTCATCCCTGCATAGACTAGGAGAGGATGCTTCAGCTTTAAATTTATTCTGCGAAAACCGATAGATACTTCCTTTCAATTTAAATAGCCATTTTGTATGCATTATTTTTTTTGCACAAGCGGTTAGAAGAAACTTAAATGCTTCTGATGAGAGTGCTACGGTTCCGTTTTTAGTGAAGATGTGTTGCGGGTAACATTGTTTTATTTCGATTAGAATTCCAAGTTTTGATTTGGTTGATACGTTGTCCAATCGGTTTTCATCCTTTTGGAATAACTGAGTACTGATAGTTTCAGTACAAGTCTTATCTTTAGGTAGATGCTGAAGATCGAAAAGATTCGATATTAGTGAAGAGTGATTAGGTGCACAAATTCTCTTCAGTATCTACCTGAGAATGGCACTCGTGCTAAAAAAATACAGCGCTCATCCGATCTAAAGAGGTGAAGACCGACGAGCCAATGATTTTATTTCGATTCAATTATCGATTTGTCGGGTGTAATCGTAAGTCACGAGAAAAGTCCAAATAAGAGGATTGCATTATCTCGCCAGTCGAAGAGAACTGTCTGAGCGTCTGCACGGCGTTTTTCTTTTCCATCGGCCGCGACATCGGACACAAGTGCGAAGTAACGAACTTGACTGTAATTGTTGAAATCCCCGATATCAAGTTATCTTAACTGCTGACATAACGTTTTTGTGTAACACGCAATATTGCCGCTCTTATTAACGCGATGAGCACTTCGCATGTTAAGAACGGTACGTCGCCGTCTCCGTCTCCGTCGCCGTCGCCGTCGTCGTCAAAACTTCACTCCAAACACCTGAATTATTAATACGGAAATATAAACGGGAAAGCGCTGTAAAAAAAAAGTTTCAGAGTATCTCTACATAGGGACCATGGGAATTTATCTCCATTATTTTACATTTATTTCTTTGTATTTTAACTGCATCCCGCTTCATGTATATAAAAGCGTCCCCTGGTAATCGTATACAACGGCCACGCTCTGCGACATGGGACGGCGGAACTCTTTCCATAAGAAAATAAGCGCGCCGCACCGCTCCGACGCGCACCACAGTCCGGTACGCGCGTATCTCCGTCCCGCTCGCACTAAGTACGTGCGCGGGGGCTCTCTTCGCATTTTTTATTTTCTACTTACTGTTGAAATGAACACCGTTCGGTATTTTCGAATATACAAAGTAAGTCTAGTCGTTGATTATGTTGACGGGTGTGACTTTTTCATGCTGCAGGGGCGACTACTACCGTGAAAATATTGTGAATTCGGATGGTAATTTTTTTTGTACTAGGCGGTTAAACCGCGCGCGTTATCCGTTTAGAAATCAAAATGAAATTCTCAATCGTTTAACAGAGATCACAGAGACGTCCGTTTCGTTTCTAATCGCTAGTGTTGTCGATGATAATTTGTATCTCTAAACGATGCGCTCTCTTCTAATCGAAAAATCGATAACTGACGTCGGTTTATCGTAACATTCTCGAGAGATTTTCAAATTTTATCCCTGAGTCGACCGGCAGTCGGGTTCCTGACCGATTTCCTCGAATCAGTTTTATTACAATACCAAATATCTCACATTGGCTGAATTCACTTTCATAAATCAACTCTTTTTTCACTTTATAAACACAAAAAAAGTTTCCTTATCAAAAATATCCGATGAATCATTATCGATCAGCGTATGCGCGTACAAATTGTGATTCCGTCATCTTCAGATGGAACAGAATATCTGTACCAAGATTGATTTAAAGTTAAACTATAAAGAAGTGATTATTATTGATTGGAATAATTCCAGTCGTTGTTTGTGATTAAAAAAATGTGTACGTTAATAAGTAAGAACTTTCAACAGTTGTCAGTCTGAAATACTTAACACTAGATTTACGGATAAAGCGGATCGTATTATCCTTCTTAGCCTTTGCAATTTTTGGCAATTCTCTTCTGTTTGCACGTATAGTCCCCAGAAGAGTTGTTTTTTTTGCAAGGGGAATGTTCGTGAAAAAGTTGTCAGTAGTAACGTTTCTTCCACGGCCTAAATATGGTTCGGCAAGCTTGAGCACGACGAATTCGCTCAAAGATATATTTGATGGTCGTATTTCGTCTTTCCTTAAATATGGGAAGCCATTTATAAGATATTTGCTATATATATTGCTTGTAACGTCCGATGCCAACCAAAACTTTATGCCGAATTTATCGGGCTTATTTGGCATGCACTGTGTAAATCGGCAACTAGCTTTAGTTGTGAACAATTATTAATCGATTGTAATGTTCGCGGCAGGCTTATAACAAACCTGACTATTTTGGATAAATCTGTCACAAATTACAGAAATCAGCGTTAGTTCGGTAACACTTGCATCAGAATCCGATCCAGATAGGTCTTCATTTATACTGATTAGTTTTTTTTATCAATTCAATATGTTTTCGGGACTTGTCCATGATAACTAGCCAAGCAGGCAGAAGCAGCAGGCTGTTTAGCAGCTCGCTGCTAAACAGCCGTTATTTATTTTGTTTTTCCTTACTCATTCTCATTTCGTTTTTGTTATTCCGCAACAATTGAAACGATTGATTGTGAATTAAGTAACCCGTCAATTTGACGGATTTTCTTAAAAATAGGTATACAACATGTGGAAATAAAAAAATATAGGTCTTTCGGATAAAATGAGTGGAGATATATATTATTCACTACATTATATCATTAAAAACCAATATATAATAACTAGAAAATAACATTTACACGTTCGGAATTTTTAAGCATGAAATCAGAAACCCGTCAAATTGACGGGTTCCGTAAATCTAGTGTTAATGCAGGGACAAATCGACAAGTGAAGGAACATTTAAGAAGTAAACGACTTCTATTCTACACACATGACTAATATTTTGACACCCACAAATGAATTCTTTTTCATTCCACGAACCCGAAGATTCTAGTCAGAAACGTTCAATAAATCACGATTGATCGTTTTCGATTATTACTGTCGATCGTGATGTCGGAATCTGCAGAGCGCGAAGATCTTTTCATGTGTGCTGAAAGAAGAGTTTATCTGTGAAAGAGAATTTAACACCGATCGAAGACTTGTACTGTGATAATTGGAAATATTTTCATAGAATACAATTTCACATCGTGTTCGTTATGATAAAATAAAAGTTAATCCTACATTTATAAGCTGTATGTGTATGTATTTTTATTTATATATTGTCGTACAGTGTTTATCTTTTCTTAGAAATCAATTGCTAGAAGTGTATTTATGCCATGTCGTTATGCAAATAAAAATAATAAAGCTTGTGCACACACTGTGCTAGTCGTTGTCGCACATTCGAAGGGCAACTTGTTTTCCCTCCACGCCGACATCACAATAAGAAAAAAAACATATCGAAATCGATGAATATCGAACGGAGCTCATCCGCAGTTACCGATAAAGAAAATCACAAAGAATCCGATGTAATTCAACACCGCGTTCTCCGTTCGTACGGATACGTCCGTGCGTGCGTGCGTGCGTGCGCGCGCGCGCGCGCGTGTGTGTGCACGAAGGTGTAGGTCGGATGTCGTTGTCGCTCGGGGACATTAGCTGCTCGGGTGGCAGCATTGCCGGCGGCTCGTAATTGGTTTTTGCGGTTACACTTTTCCAATTAAATCGCAGAGGTGTCGGAGGTCGGCGGACCGGGGCGGGTAGGCAACGCCACGTTTACGCTTACACGCGCAATTTTTCCTACTGTTTTCGGTATCGAATGGGGTGCAAAGATATTACTCTACCGTCGCGCCACACCCGCGTCCGACTGCGTTCTAATTAGTAATTATCGTATTGTTAATGTTTCGCGCTTGTTTGGACACGTTTTTACCGATTTTCGAATCGCTCGAACAAACGGTGCGCGTTTAACATTCGAATCGCGTCGGATGTTCAGCAGGAGCGACCGACATGTATGCCGTTGTCCGCATGTAAATATGTAATCCGGCACGGTTTCACGCAGGCAGAGCGCTGCGCGTACTTTTCCTCGTTATAACGATTGCTCGTTATATGTGCGCAGAGTGCTGTGCTATTTGTACAGCACCTGTTTTCACCTGTAAAACTACCAGATCTGTGAATCGTAATATATGACGATAGTGTATTAAATTCTTTAGCTTTGTCTTGCTAAGACAATCTGTTTTATTCTCTTTATTTGTGTTGTCAGATCAAGATCCAGTAATTTTTTAACGTGTTTTATTATCAATTAGATACCTTAGGTGGTTCGATACATTATTTATCTAGGTTTAAATGGGAGTCAATTAAACCTAAATATACAATCGAGTATTCAGGCGTTAATGATCAAAGATTCAATCGTTATTTCAGTGACATGTGAACTCTGCCTAAATATTATCTTTTTCGATATAAATCCTAATAATAAATTCATGTATTATTTTTGAAAATAATACATGTATATATATAATGTGATAAATAAATATGAAACTGCAATAATATATACGGACATAGACAAATTGGACATGGTTATAAATTAAACAGTCTATGAGTATTTCATTAAATTTACTTTGTCAAAAAACGATTGTTTCGTTAAACCCTTGTATATATTTTTTTGATTGATTGATTAAGCATCGAACAATTATTTTATAAAAAGAGTCCATAAATTTTTAGTTACATCCATGTCTGTCTAACGTTAATGACTTTAGTTATCAACACGCCTTTAAACTCCAAGAGACCAACCGACGGACCCGTGTCTATCAGCTGTAAAATTGAAATCGTGTTTGGGAACAGAATTTCTAGATTTATATTCGATACATTTCGTATTCGGGGATGTGCTGAGGAGTTATTTTTATCTGTTTTAAAAAAGCGAACCTGCCGTTAATTGATCGAACAGTAAATCACTCGAACTGGAAACAACATTTCTAGATAAAAATGTCCAATAGATTATTATTAGTTATTTTAATTGTGTGCATTCCGAATCTGAACTAGTAAAATCAGAAAGATAAGAGTTTCATATTTGCTAGATATCTCTATTTTTTTTATCAATAATTAGATTCTATTATCAGGATTGTCTTTTTTCAATTCCGAAATTCATAGATGTGATTTGATTGTGTGATCAATGTGATTATTCAGATAATACTTGAAGCATAGTTTATTGGTATGTTCTATTTTTTTTAATTTTTGTATAAGTATATAATGGAACAGATAGAAAACATTAATATGAATAAAAAAAATGCGTTGTCGTGTTAGTCGACACGCTCATAAAACCCAAATATCTATCTATCTATCGCTAGTTTATTATCCTGTTGGTATTCGATCTTTCAGACCAGCTAGTTGTTTATTTTTCACTACTAGTTTAGGCATGAGTGGCATTCTCAGATAGATGTTGAAGATTTCAATATGCACTTGTGAAAAATAGTGGCGGAAAACAGACAATCAGCTGGTCTGAAATGAAATGGTCAAAACGAAGAAACATTAGTGGGAGCGCATGTGTAAAAACATGCAACTATAATTATTAATAAGTGTATCGACAGGAAAGTCCTGATTAGAAATGAAGCAAAGTCGAAAAAGAGACCTTCGAGACACAGATCCTGACCACTATTCGAAATTCGAGCTTCTCTCAGAATCGATGCTTCGAATATCCAAGTTTGCGAACAGATCCGGCGCGGAGTGCCGACCTCCCTGTCAGAGAAACGGTTTCCGGCGTTGTGTCGGAGACGTCCGCTTATTTAATAAACGGTTAATGCGAATAATTAATGCAATCCGTGCGCAATAAACAGGTTTGTAATTCTAATTTTCGCACATGTGAATATTTCATGTGCGCGTGTTCTAAACTGACTTAGTCTCGCGAGAGAGTGCGCGCGAGCCCCGGAGCTGATAAATATTTCACTTTCACTGATAGCGAACTCAGCTTAATTTGACCGTATTAGATGACAATCATAAATAATTTACAGTCTAGTGTGAGAGTGTTGCCAAACGGTTGGCTGAGAAAGTAGCTCGGAGCGATGTCCTAAGCTGTCATACAGATTAGAGGCGAATGTGTGTGTGTGTGTTCGTACGATGGTGTTGAATGGTGAATTGAAGGGAGGCCGGTCGCCCGGTCGGTCGGTCGGTTCGTTCGTTCGTTCGTTCGACCGACTGCGGCGCCAATGACGGATGGATGTGAGAAATGGTACACACGTCGTCTTTATAAAGTATCTTAGCGTGGAACACACATACACATACTGCTGTGATTTTTCTGCTATTGTTTTACGTCCACTGATGGATGTTAGTTTTGATACGAACAGCCGTTCGGATTTCATTATTTGTTTTGTCATCTCTTTACAGAATCGCCGGCATGCATTGAAACACTATTAAACGTGTTTGACGACAGGCTCGAAACCGGACTGGATATATATATATATATATATATATATATATATAATTGTTCAAAACGTGTACACGCTGAGCTTTTCTGAACGGCTTATTGAATTCAGTTTCTGGTTAAATGTGAAATTTTTCGTTTTAAATGATAATCGAACGTGGATTTCGAGCCAGATTCAAGTAGAACTGAATTGAAAAATGCATTTTGTGAATAACAGATGTTAAAATAGTAAAGACTATTTATAGATTTCAATAAACTGATACTTTTCTCACTCCGCGAACCGTAAGGAATGTTCCTTTTGCTTATGAGCAACAGTCAAACACGATCGATAATAATTTATCGAACAATTTCAGTTTGTGCGATATGAAAAGAATTCGTATGTGAAAATGAATTTAGCAAGTCAGAACCGTATTGCAACAGATCTATATTCAGATGAATTTTTTAAAAAAATGGATTTTCAATTGTTTTGTTAAAATTGTATGAGAGTTTTTAGTTTTTTACAAAAATGCAACGTAATTCGATTTAGAGACGTGTCATTTTTTTATTTTTAAATAATTTTGCATTAAAATAACGAATAATTTACAGAATTATTTGTTGTTTAAATCAAATAAATGTTTTGGCTAAACATATAACGATTTTCATTGCTTTTTGGATATTTTAGATTATTTGAATTATTTGTAGTGTTTTTTTAACAGTCTTTCGATATATAAGTACGTCTAAAAAGAAGAAAAATATTGATAGATAAATGAGATAACGGTTGAGAAGAGATATGTTCCTGCGTGATTTTACAAACGATTCATAGCAAAAATACATTTGGTCTTTTTATAAATATCGATGTCATAGAAAAGAATAAATTACCATTTATTTGCCGAATCAACTAAAATGTAAAAATTGAATAATTATTATGTAGCGAAAAATAGTCTCTGAAAATAGAAAAATAGACACTTTTCTGAAAAATATAAATCTCAGTACACTCTTTTCAGATTGAATGTGAAAGTCCTGCGAGACGAACGATGAATCATCGACTGTTCAATATCGGTTTTCCTTTAAAAGACTTGAAAGCACACAAAGAGTTAAAACGAACATTCTTCTCGACCCTTAACCGAAATCGCAATGCAAGAGTGTAAAATTCGTTCTACTGCCGGCTCGATTAATAAATCAAGAATTAATATATGAGATCTTAAATCCGAGATCTGGAAATGTCGTGACAAATCGAAGACACGCCACGCTCAGAGACGAAAATAGATATAGCGCGGCGAGACATCGATGGCTGGCACGTATCAAAACTGCGTTCCGTGTTGACGTCGAGTCCCAGAGGCAGCGACAGCTCAACCAACCTCTTATCCTTTAATCCGCAGCGGTTGAATACATGCATTAGCCTCACGGCCTCCGGAAAGGACGAGTGTCCATTACACTCAGCGAATTTTGTAATTGTATCTCAATTTTGTTGTGTTACAAGTAGATCGTTTTATGTCACACAGACTGTAATTGATTTACAACTTAAGTTCTTATACGATAAGTGGTTACGTTTTACTCAACACTGCTGGATTCTATAGCATTCTCACACACACACACACGTGTATATATATATATATAGCATTAATTACTTTTTTTTATTCAAAATGTGTGTTTAATTCAATTTACTATAACAGAAACACAACTATAATTAATTAACAGATGAAAAGTATGAATAAAATTTGAAGTGTAATTGTGTTATACTCAAAGTTTTCCATAATGAAATAAAATATTCGAAACATGTTCTGTATCTGCAATTCATAAATAGAACACATACTAAAATTTCGATTACTTCACTTGAAGTGTTTCTGTAAAAAGTTCTCGCTGTAAAATTATGAACGTTTCACAAATACCATCATAAAAAATTATATTTGTATAAGAAATCGGCTCAAATTCAAAAAAAAAAATAAAATTGAACAGATTCGGCTTTAAAATTCAATTTTCCTTCCGATCGACTGAATAACAGTACATTTTCGTATCTGATGATAAAAATGGAACTAACATGATAATTTAACATGAAAAACAAATATTCGTTTCATGAATAAATTATGTTTACAAATCCGAACATATAGAAAAATATCATTTTTCAATCAGGCGGTCGAAATTCATACGAGCAACAATCGAAAACGGGCAATAATTGTTTACTGAACAATTTCTATCAGGAAAAAAACGTTCTTTTTCGTGAAATAAGTGGAAAAATTAATTTTGAAAGTAATTTTCTGCCACAGTTTTGCAACTGTATTGTGAATGAATTGAATATTACCTTGTGAAACGATTGGAGCAGTGCCAGAGATTCGTTTGCAGCCTAGAACTGTATTACTATTTTTAGTCAGATTATAAGGTAATCATCTTTGATGATCTGCTATCTATTAACGAAAAAAGAACGCTGGATTTTTCAGGAATCGGATCAGCAGTGAGCGCTTCAAAAAGTGTAATTTGTTGGTTTATCGGTAGTGCATCTGTGAGAATTTACTCGAAAAAGAAAGATTAGACTTAGACGATTTGCAAACAAGCTAACACTGACTCTACAAGGAGAATTCGTACGGTGTCGAGAGTGAGGAGTGAAATCCGAACGAATTAATTTTACATGCTCGGGATATCTGTCGGGCGATCGGAGTCGCAGTGGTGCCGGCTCGAGTCTCATGGAAAAAAAAGCGCACGGCGCACGGCCACGGATGAAAAATGAAACCGGTCGAAATAAATTACGATTTGTATGAAGGTAATTACCGTTGTGTACATATTACTTAGAATGTGATACAATCACGTATGTAAAATAATTGACATGGATATCGTTTGTTGACACGCGGGCGGGCGAAATCAAACAAATTACAATATAATGTTCAAATTTTATTTGAAAATCGTCCGCCGGGAATAGGAAACAATACGCGAAATGTTATAAAAACAAAATCCCAAATATCAATAGCGAATGCAAATGTTATTATACGGGAAATAAAACGGCAGCGGCGGCGGACGACGGGGGGGCGGGAGAAAAAAACGAAAAAAAAAAAACACAAAAACGATAAATTTGCGTTAACGACTCGCACCCATAAACAAGTCTGTAAATAAGCTG
The DNA here is from genome assembly GCA_034766995.1 of Acanthacorydalis orientalis. Classification (NCBI taxonomy): domain Eukaryota; kingdom Metazoa; phylum Arthropoda; class Insecta; order Megaloptera; family Corydalidae; genus Acanthacorydalis; species Acanthacorydalis orientalis. The sequence goes on along the minus strand of CM068320.1, from coordinate 38,107,582 downwards.
TTTAATTATGGAGGAGGCCTGCGCGGACGTGCGAGCGAGCGAGGTTCGACCGCGCGACGACGCCGACGACGACGACGCCGCCGACGACGCCGCCGGAACATGTCGACGCGCCGGCCGCAGAGCGGAGCAGCGTGCGCGCAGTTAAATTAAAGCAATCAAATTAATGGTTGAATATATACTATATAATATCGTTTGAGAGGGCCGCGCCGACAGAGATGGCGCTAACGGCAATCTCATCCATTTTAAATGCCTGCACGGACGGCGGCGGCGCCGCGTCATTTTGCCGAACATGTTTGCGTTATTACGCCTGAATATGTATAAATGCAGTTATCTCGTACATACACATTTATATGTTTTGATTATTTTTTACATTCATAATTTGACGGAACGCCAAATGAAAAGTCATTATAATTTTTAATGTCGCCGTTATCACGGATGTTCATTATTTTGCAAATCGGAAAAATACAGGTGCCCCGGACGCCGGTTTAAATATAACGGCCGTGAATATGTAAAGCGCGCTGCTGTTTAATTTCGCTGCGGGCCGGCGTATCGGAAAAATTCATGTCGGCCGACACGCGTCCGACGCGGAAATTAATCGTAGCGCGAACGCGGCACGTTCGCATCGATGCGGTTCCGCGAGTGTCGGCGGAAGGAAACTGTTAAAACGGGCCGATGTGGCGACCATTTCGCACGTTTCTGACGATATTAAGATTTCGTCGACTCGCATTCGAATTAATGCAAGTGTAACTTAAAATTATATGTTAAGCATCTAAACGAGGTCAATATTTTGGCATAGATTAATTATTATTTTGAAATAGATTAATTCACAGCGAAAAAATCTGTCGGAATGGTATACTTGCAGAGTGATTCGATGAGACCAAACTGAAGAGGACAATAGGATAGTAAAAGTTTAAGAAAAAATATTCGTTATCAAAATAAATTCTAAAAAAGTAATTAAATATATTTTCAGACTATTCGACGTTTTAAAATTGTTTGTTAATTGAAGAAATTTCTTTAAGGATTATTGTTTCTATAATTTGTTTGAAAATCTCAATTTTATATATATATATATATATATATATATATAATTAGAAATTGATGCATTCGCTGGTTTAAGAACAAGAAATCGATATAAAACCAATTGTATTTGAATCACTGTTTATTAGAATTTAGTCTGAAAAGTAGCATATTAAGCAATGATTTTAATACTTTAGCACAGATAAAGATATGGAACTATGATACCAGACAGACAAAATCTGTCAGAACAGAGTACTAACAGGGCGATTCAATGAGAACAAACTGAAGATGACGACGTATCTTTCACTTACTATTTGCAATATTCATTTTTCTAAAGTTAATCATTAATCCATTAAACGCCGTTACTCAAAATCATAGGAATTTTCGGAAACGCTTAACATGGTTTAGTTCTAAATCGTTTCTAATTAATTTGATGCTAGAAAGAAAAAAAAATAAAAATGTTGGTGGTTCCACAGTGAGATGTTTGTATACGCAACCGCGGCGACTAATATTATCATTATCGAATAGAAAATTTCAAAAGTGAATAAAAACTAGCCTGTTTTCAATTTTAAATTCATTTATTTCGTTAAAATCCGAATCAAATATCATGATAGTTGCTAAAACATTTCGGGTGGAGAAAAACTTTGCACTTTTTGCATACATACATACATATATATATATATATATATATATATATATATATATATATATATATATATGTGGTCTGGATCTTGCAAAGTCTACATCTATTCCGTTTTTTTCTCACTTGCGCAAAAATCTAAAAAATTAATAACGCGGTTCTATTGCTATTGAATCAATGTTTGCTGTTAAATAACAGAATATTGAAAAAAATCCGAAATTAATGTAGCGTGTACGCAACAGCGACGTTTAATGGGTTAATAAAAGTTTAAGAAAAAAAAATTGTTATCAAAATAATTTCCAAAAAAGTAATTAAATATATTTTCAGACCATTCGACGTTTTAAAATTGTTTGTTAATTGAAGAAATTTTTTTAAGGATTATTTTTTCTATAATTTGTTTGAAAATCTCTCTCTTTCTCTCTCTCTCTCTCTCTCTATATATATATACAATATCATATTAAATATATAATATAATATAATATATATATATATATATATATATATATATATATATATATATAATTAGTTATTAATGTATTCGCTGGTTTAAGAATAAGAAATCGATATAAAACCAATTGCATTTGGACCACTGTTTATTAGAATTTAGTCAATTGATGAGTAATTGAGGTAAACTGCCAGAATTAGAATTTGGAAAAATATTTTATAAGATGTAAAAATTAATTCAGTGCCCTTAAGTTGAACAAATATAACTCTGCTTTAAATTAAAATATTGTTTTTTTGTTTTAAGATTTGTGAGTGTCAACCTTTACATTTAAAAACATTTTATATCTTGGACAAAGTAATTGGAATCACTTCACAAAACGATACCGTTTGAAAAGTAGCACAGTAAGCAATTATTTTAATACTTTAGCATAAATAAAGATATGAAAATATGATATCAGAGAGAAAAAATCTGTCAGAAAAGAATACTAACAGGACGATTCGATGAGGCCAACCTGATGAGGACGGTGTATTTTTTTAAAGTCAATCGTTAATAAAAGTTTAAATAAAATATCTGCTATCCGAATAAGTTCCAAAAAAGCAATCAAATATATTCTCACACATCTCCATGTTAAATTTTGTTTTTTGAAATATTTTTCTGTTTTTATCAGAATAGTGCTACTCAATTATTTATCATCAGTAATAACGTTAATATTATTTACAATAAAGTCAAATTTACAGCACGGCATTTGCATAGATTTTAAAAGCGTGTTTTATTTTTAAAACTCTTCTTGGGATTAACCCACACTGACACTGTGGCTGAATTAATTTTCTCAAATTATTTTTTTCCTTGCTTCAAAAATCATCAGATACTTTTCTGATCGAAAATATTGAATAAATCGACCGTAATTTTTGATTGCTGCTTATGTGTATCTCCAAAAAAATTTTTTGATGTTTTTTCTCATTAAATATCAATTCGATTCGAGGTTGTGCCAGCGCGAAGTGCGTTACGGGTACAAGTGCGAGGTACAAGGACCTTTAACTTGTGCAGTTAAAAAAATATTAAAAAAAAATTAAAATAATAATTCAATATTATTGTAAAGTAAAATAATAAAAGGTAGGTAAAATATTAATTTTTCGTCCATTTTACATTTATATAAACACTTTTTATGCGTACTGAAATATAGATTTTCCTGTTCAGTTCCTTGTGTGTTTTTATCATTACATTTATGTTCAAGAGATTGAACTCATGGCACTGATTTAATTTCAAATAACGGATTGTTCAGACCAAGGTTTTAATCGTGTGTGTGTGTGTGTGTGGGAGGGTTAATTTAGTATTCGTGATGGGGAACTAACGACTTAAGCTGTCAACGCTCTCCTAAACCGCAAATATCTATCTATCCTAGAATTATTTTAAGATCCACTAGAGAATTCAACAACATGGAATGTCCTCGAGCTGACAAGAAACCGCTGTTCGTGTATAATACATTTTTTAAATGAAAATTCGCTGACATATTGTACGGGCCATATGCGGACGTCATACAGAATGGTTTTTAAATCGACTCCTCCGAATGCCTGCGCTTTTAAAACTATCGAAACATGTCGGGATACAAAAAGTAAACGCCTCGTCCAATGAACGAAATCGATTCAATCGCTCCTGTCGTTTTAAGCGCGCGTCATCGACGTGCATAATTGCAGAGAGAAAAAACACACGCACACGCACGCACGCCATTGCCGGAGCGACGTTCCGTCTCGAAACGCGAAAGTCACTGCGGGAGTTACGTGGTACGTACACGCACGCACGCGAGCACGCGCGCGCGCGCGCACAACGCCTGCCAATTTGTTTCATTTGTAATTTAGAATTATATGTGACGTCCGCCAACCCGAACGAGAATGACGAATGGAAATTACTCTTGAATTGCGTTTTCATTTTGATGTTATTGCCTTTGTTTGTGGGTCAACCGAGGCGAACGTATCACTCCAGTCTGACGAAATATTAATATTTCAAAGTGCTATTTGAAGTACGGCGATTGTTGTTGTCGGGACTCTTTACCTACCGACCGACCGACCGACCCTCTACACCCTCGACGCCGTATCACGTTTACACAGAAAACTCTTTTAATCTCGACGAGGAAATGTCGAAACGACGCTGTAAAATTCGACATAAAATTACTCGAATGACCGCGGTCGCTCAATTATGAAAGATATTATAATGGAGATTTATTCAACTAGAACATTTTACATATATATATATATATATATATATATAAATGTTGTATAATTATATATACATATATATATATGTATATAGATGGACGCATTCGTAGCTGCTATACATTTTTGAAAAATTCTAATTGGAGTATATGGAGCGTGAAAATTGTCGCTATTTGGAAATGAAGGGTAAATTCTCACTGAATAAATTATATATCAATTAAATTTTGATTGGAGCGATTTGATTTTATGAAGTTTTCGATTTTTTGTAACTTTGTTCTTTCTACATCGTTGAATCTTATATTCGTTTTCGACGTTAACGACCTTTAATATTAAACACCGTTCACTGTTATTTTTATCTCGGCCATCGTTTCGAAAACTGATCCACGCGACATCAACACGAGATTTTCTACCGATTTTTGTACTAAATATCTTCGTTGCTTCCGTCCAATACATTCATTTAATCGTTAACAGAATACAGAACGGTCTGAAGAGATGATTTGTGTTTTATTTTATTTTAAAAAAGGAACGAATCTTGAAAATAAATCAGTATTGAATTCATTTCGAAACGATAATAAAATTAAGTAATTATTTATTTATTTTTTTTGCAGATTTTCGAAATCAGGCTCCTTAAAAAACGATTTGTAATTCTATGAGTATGATACAATCATGTATACGTTAGTTCAAAAATATAAAATTATAAGATATAGAAATTAATTCGGTGCCTTTTTTAAAATAGAAAATGAATGTTTGTTTACAAAAAAATGGAATACGTTTCGAACCACAAAACAGCCCTTATTTTTTTTTATAAACTTATCCCGCTAGTCGAATAACTGTCGGATCGCTTGTAGAAAAAGATACACATTTATACTTATACACTTACAAATTTATACTCTATGAAATTACTATTTGTAAACTCACACAGATTTATATAACTTTACTGTTGAACACAAATCTTAATTAGAAAAATAAACAGATAAATATGAATATTTCCCTACTTGTTTTCCATTATATATGTATATATATATATATATATATACACATATATATATATATGTGTGTGTGTATATATATATATATATATATTCATTAAAAATGATAAATTATGGTCAAAAACTCGATAAACTTATTTGAAAAAATGTATAGATCGTTTAATGAACATTAATCTCAATTTTTATACAGAAATTTAAAAAAACTCAATTAGAAATAAATTCAAGTCGTTTCAATGTAATTATCAGTTATTTTTAATCAATTTAAAGCAGAAAAAACGATAACTGATATGAGAAATATGTGTGAATTTTATCTATATTTCATATATTAGGTGTAGAAATCGATTCGGTACCTTTTTTTATAGAAAACTGGTAGAACGGTTTGAAAAGATGATTTGTTTTTACTTTATTTTGAAATCGAACGAATCTTAAAAATAAATCGGCATTGAATTTATTTCGAAACGATAAAAAATTAAGTACTTTTTTTTTATTTTTTTAGCAGATTTTCGAAATCAGGCCCCTTAAAATTACAAAAAAAAAAAAAACGTGTTGTAATTCTATGAGTATGACACAATCATGTATACGTTAGTTCAAAAATGTAAAATTATAAGATGTAGAAATGAATTCGGTGCCTTTTTAAAATAGAAAATGAATGTTTATTTACAGAAAAATGGAATAAGTTTCAAACCACAAAACATCTCCTATTATTTTATATAAATTCGCTCCATTTGTCGAGTGAATGACGGATTCCGTGTCGAAAAGAGATTGCGGATTTGAGTCGATGATGTCGTCATGAGTTTTCAGTGCTCTTCCACTGTTTTGGCATTTTTTTTTGCATTTTAGATATGCGTCACAACTTTCACCCAATCCGGACGATTCATTGACTTGGACACGGCGGTATTTTTATTTCGACTGGAATGTGAAAAGTATGCAATGCCTAATATGATGCTAGTGTTCGCTACTGTTTTGTGAGGTCACGCCAACTGCTTCGCCTAGATATAGAGTGTTTTCAACTGTTAAGGTTAGTACTTCGAAATCCTAAAACGACGAGAAAATCTTTTAATTTAAATCAGAGTCACGAGTGATCCAACTAAGATGCGCAGGATTAATCTAAACACCTAATAACAAGAAGAACCCCGTCTGTTGACAGGCGCGTTTCGATTTACTTCAATTTTTTATCGGTTTTCAGTTGGGATCCAATACGGAATCGAATTGTTTCGAACGATCGATTATCGGTACGCTGCGAATTGCGATCAATTATCGTTTTCCGTTCGCTCTTTTCCCCAAAAAAAAAACAAAAAAAAAACAGAAAAAAATGGATCGTGAACGCCCTCACTTGATATTTATAGACTCGTCGGGCGGTTGAGTCGCGGTGCGCTCCAAGATTGAGTTCATGAAATATGCAACGGAAATTGTTTCTGAAATTCACTCCGATTTCTAGTCAACACGGGCGGGCGCCGACCGCCTAAACGCCATAAAACACATAGTGAAGTGGCATATAGCTCCGCTACATCACCGACTATATAATACACACTAAGTTCGTAACCGTCGAGGCCGCATCTCCCAACGAGACCATTCCACATCATATTTGATACAGTAATGCCATCATTACAGTGCAGAAGTACGTACCTCTAGTGATGCCACATTAATAAATAAAACGGATGTGCCAGTGTTGCTAACATATAGCGCAGTCAAAATAAATTTGCAACGTTATATTATGGCTCGTGTCATAAAGAATAATGAAATGAAGTTCTCAAATATCTTCATTTAATATATTGAAATAATAAATGTAAATTGTGTCATGAAAAAGAAAACGGGAGCGAGCGAGCGCGCGCGCGGACGACATTTAAAGAGAGTGACGACGCGCAGCAGTAAATAAAACATCCCGCACACGTCATCGTCGACGCTGTGTTTATTTTTAAAGAATTCCGTTCCGGCGCCCCCCCCCCCGCCGATCTTATGACGTAACAACTAATAAGCAATCAATTAAACGATCGCGTCCGCAACTGAGCGGTGTGCGGCGGAGACGCCACTTTACGACCGCCCGCAAGAAATATAAAATCTACGGACGTTCTAAAAAAATAACTCTGATTCGCAAACACACACACACATGTATACGAGTATTTAAACATTCTCAATCGTCCGTAATCTATAATCATAACATATTGTGTTTGTTTCGATAATAATCAGAAAAATTACACCATCAGATCCTATTCTCATAACATAAGTCGTTTCAATAACCAATAAGGAATTTTTTTAAAAAAAATCGATAGAAGTTGCAATTGTATTCTAATAAGAAAAGAAGAAAAATCGATTCGATTGAATTAAATTATAAAACATATTCTGAGCAATGAATCGAATCCAACGAGTTGGATTCGATAAATAACAGAAGACAATAGTTAACAGAACTGAAGAGGACAGTGTATTTTTCACTTACTATTTCCAATATTCATTTTTTAAAGTCAGTCGTTAATGAAAGTTTATGAAAAAAATATTTGTTATCGAAATTAATTCCAGAAAAGCAATCAAATATATTTTCAAGCATTTGAATGTTTTAGAATTGTTTGTTAATTGAAGGGATTTCTTTAGAAAATATGTTTCGAATAATCTGTTTGTAGACCTCAATATATATATATATATATATATATATATATATATATATATATATATATATATATATATATATATATATATATATATATATAATTGGAAATGTATGTATTTGCTGGTTTAAGAATAAGAAATCGATATAAAACCAATTATATGTAGACCTCCGATCATTAGAATTTAATCAGTTGGTGAGTAATTGAGGTGAACTGCCAGAATTAGAATTTTAAGAATATTTTATTAGGTGTAAAAATTACTTCGGTCCATTTAAGTTTAATAATTATAACTCTGTTTTAAATTAAAATATTCTTTCGTTTATTGGGATTTTGAAGTGTCGACCTTTACATTTAAAAACATTTTATATCTTCGACAAAGCAGTTGGCATTACTTTACAAAACGGTCGCGTTCGAAAAGCACAATATTAGGCATTCAATGCTTTTCGGATTCCACTTGAAAAAAATGCTGTCGAAGCCGCTGGAATGATTCGTTCAGAGCTTTTTCAGGGACATGTTATGACGGATATAAAACATG